>PISX010013826.1:15678-55222 GCA_004024625.1 Mellivora capensis | reverse complement strand
TGCCAATTTTTCACAGGCATCTTCAGGCCTTTGGAAGTGCTCAAAGTTCTCTGTTTGTTCCAACATCTATTCTCCTTTCCTTCCATTATAACAGGAACCCCAGGGATTAATCAAGCACATGGCCACCTAGAAAGGGCATTTCCCAGCTTCCCTTGCAGCCAGGCAAGGACATGTGACAGAGTTCTGACCAATGGGGTGGATGCAGAAACTGCATTTTCTAGGAAGAGTCCTTACAGGAAAGGAACAGGCCTTTCCTCTTCTTCCGTTCTTCCTGTTTACTGAAATATGAATGTGATGGCTGGAATTCCAGCAGCCATCCTGTACTAGGGCTGGAAGTCACACACTCAGGATGGTGGAACAGCCAGAGAGAAGGAACCTGAATCTTTGACATGTGAGGAAGAAGCATATTTATACTGATATCTTGTTTAAGTCACGATCATTTGTGGTTTTCAGTCATTTGCAGCTTAAAAGGACAGCAACTACTTTTTGGTACAGAAGCCTGAGACTTTGCAGTAATGTTTAAAGAAACAGGTTATAAACACACATAGTACTAGTGACTTCATAAGGTAACAGACTTAAAAATTTAAGACCGGGGCACCTGTGTGGCTCAGTCAGTTAAGTGTCTGCCTTCAGCTCAGGTCATGATTCCAGGATCCTAGGACTGAGTTCCACATTAGACTCCCTGCTCAGCAGGGAGTCTGCTTATCCCTCCTCCCGCCCCTCTCCCTGCTCTCTCTCTCCCTGCTCTCTGTCGAATAAATAAAATCTTTTAAAAATATATAAGAACTTAGCAAAATCCACAAAATGGAAAATGTATAAAGGTTTACTGTTCAGAAAAACTTAGGTCCTATCACCTTCTGAGATACCATCTTCCATGAAAGGATTTTTGGACCATTGTGCGAAATAATGTTGGCAAGATAAAACCTTGTCTGCTCCCCATTCTACTTGACCTCTCCATGGTACTTGAAACAGCTTTTCTTTCTTCTCAAAAACGTGTTCTTTCAGGATCTGGTAGCACACCACCCTCTCCTGACTCTTCCCTGGTCTCCTACCCAGCATCCTCTCCTCCATCAGTCAACTCCAATCGAACACAGGCACTTCCCATGATCAGTTGTCAGCTCTTGCCCTTCTTAATGTCAACAGCAGAAGCCCAGAATTCACAGGTGCCATCAATCAAGAAGAACCATGTTTATCCTTCACCCCAAACACGGAACAACAAAAGTGTTGCAACTGGCTGCTTCTAATGTAAGATGAGCTCAGTCTCTCAAAACTGAAAACTTCCTGTTGATGAAAGCAGACAGAGCGCATGCCTTTTGACCTCAATATCCCACTGAAATGAATGTCAATAAGCATAGTAAGGAATAAGACCATGTCCCTTTAGGCAGAAAAGTAAGGGACAAGGACCAATCACATATATGAGATTTCGACAAATTTCTGAATAGTGTAGATTGAAGAACTAAGATGGAGGATATAAAACAAAGTGTAGCCAAGAGGATATGCCTCAGAAAGGCTCCAGAGAAAGTAGCAGCCCTCTGCTACCCTGGAGGAGTTCCGGACTGAGAGCTGACATATGGGATGGTAGATGAGATTTAGGAGGTGTGGCTCCCCATCCGTTCAACCTAAAATGAAGCCTATCAAGCAACAGGCCCCATCTAAGCACACAGAGGTCTCAGACAAAGTCCCAGTCAGGAGGGAGGTGAGCCCAGACATTGCTGCTCATTCTCTCCTTGTCCAAATGGAGAGAATTTGGACAAGTAAAATAAGATTTTACTTATTTGGGTTATCCTGCCCCATTCATCCCGACCCTCTTCCACAATTGTCCTTGAAGAGGAGAGGATGGAAGATAACCTTTAGTGCATGGTAACCAGACCCAATGAGACTACTGGACATCAAACTGCGATACAGACTCTAGGCTGCATACAAGGACTAGCAACTGGATGGGCTTGGTGCCGCCTGCCTTTGGGAGGAAGCAGTTGTGTCCTGCAGACCAGAAGAAAAGACTGGCTCAAGCAAGTACACCCTGCAACACTCCCCCCCACCCCGCCCCAGTTAGTATTTTCCTGGGAAGACACACAGAGATTGTTAATATGCAAACTTCATACAGTGCACATTCAACGTGATGTTTTCAGTCAACATTTATTAAGAAACAAATATTTTTTAAAAAAAAGAAACAAATATTTGTGTCTCAAAAACCCATCTGAAGGGTGCCTGGGTAGCTCAGTCATTAAGCATCTGCCTTCAGCTCAGGTCATGATTCCAGGGTCTTGGGATTGAGCCCTGCATACAGCTCCCTGCTCAGTGGGAAGTCTGCTTCTCCCTCTCCCACTCCCCCTGCTTGTGTTCCCTCTCTTACTGTCTCTCTCTCTGTGTCAAATAAATAGGTAAAATCTTTAAAAAAAAAAATCCATTTGATAAGGAAGATGTGGTCCATATACACTATGGAGTATTATGCCTCCATCAGAAAGGATGAATACCCAACTTTTGTAGCAACATGGACGGGACTGGAAGAGATTATGCTGAGTGAAATAAATCAAGCAGAGAGAGTCAATTATCATATGGTTTCACTTATTTGTGGAGCATAACAAATAACATAGAGGACATGGGGAGATGGAGAGGAGAAGGGAGTTGAGGGAAATTGGAAGGGGAGGTGAACCATGAGAGACTATGGACTCTGAAAAACAACCTGAGGGGTTTTGAAGGGGCAGGGGGTGGGTGGTTGGGGGAGCCAGGTGGTGGGTATTGGGGAGGGCACGTATTGCATGGAGCACTGGGTGTGGTGCAAAAACAATGAATACTGTTATGCTGAAAAGAAATTTTAAAAAATTAAAAAAAAAAAGAAAAGAAAAAAATCAAATAAAAAAATCCATTTGACATTTTTTTACAGACTTCTTTATTTTTAGGGAGAGAGAGAGAGTGAAAAAGAGCACAGGGTGGAGGGAGGGCAGGGGCAGAGGGAGAGGCAGAATCTCAAACAGATTACAATCTGAGCCAAGTCAATTACAGTCTGAGATTACAATCTGAGCCAAAATCAAGAGACACTTAACTGACTGAGCCACCCAGGCACCCGCATTTTAGACTTTTAACAAAACAATACATGGGTAAATTTTAGAGTTATATTCCAAATAACAGTGGCAGGAGGTCAGAATTAATAGATTTCAAAACATTAATCAAAATTCAAAAGGAATGTATGGTCTTCAGATTACTGGTATTTTGAGAGTGGTCACACTGACAACATATGCTTTGTGAATAAACAATAAGAGGCTTTCTTTTAGAAAAAAAAAAAAATGACCTGATGTCTTATAGTACCATATAAAGAAATTTTTAATGTAGCAACCAGGGTGAAATAAAACTATACTCTGTAGTTTCTTCATCCTAAAGCATGGTCTACAAGAAGATGAAAGCTTGCCAGTTCAGGAAGCTCTACTACAACCCCAAACAACACCCAGTCTGATGATCCACCCGATAATGGATCCCATTATTAGGGTGACCATATAAGGTGTCCTCCAAACTGGGACACTGCAGAGCAAAGGAGAGTATCACCCACCTCATCCACATCCATTAGCAATGACTGCTTCAACCCTTCTCTTCCTTGGTGAGTAATACAGTTCATTAATGCTGCAGTTCTTGCCTTTTTTTTTCAAGATTTTATTTATTTATTTGACAGAGAGAGTGCATGTACAAGCAGGTAGAGCAGCAAGTAGAGGAAGAAGCAGACTCCCCTTCCAGCAGGGAGCTGGCTGCAGGATGAAATCCCAGGACCCTGGGATCATGACCTGAGCCGAAGGCAAATGCTTAACTGATTGAGCCACCCAGGCACCTCCCTCTCTACACTCACAATTATTGAGGACCTCAGTAGTTGTCTATGTAATTTACATCAATCAATACTTGCCATTATTAAATATTAAAACAGAAATTCCAGAAATACAGGAAAACAAGTGTGGCATTTCCTCAAGAAATTAAACACAGAATTACCACATGACCCAGCAATTCCATTTTGGAGTCTATGCCCAAAAGAACTGAAAGCAGAGATCCCAACAGATATTTGTACACCCATATTCATGGCAGCATTATTCACAATTTGGGTTATTCGCAGGTTGGGGCTACTGCAGAGAAAACTGCTTTCGATATTCTAGAACTTGTCCTTTACTAAACATTATGAACATTATGTACAGATTTCTATCAAGTAATCACCTATGAATGTTCATAGGATTTGTGTATACGTAGGTTTTATTTTTTTTAAGATTTTACTTATTTGAGAGAGAAAGCACACACATGAGTCGGGTTGGGGAGAGGAGATGGAGAGGGAAAGAATCTCAAGCAGACTCCAAGCTTAGCACAGAACCCAGCCCAACATGGGGTTCGATCTCACAACCCTGAAATCATGACCTAAACCAAAACCAAGAGTTGGAAACCCAACTGAGACAGCCAGATGCCCCTATACATAAGTGTCAGTAAATATTTGCCAAACAGTTTTCCAGAGTGGTTTTACCAGTTAATATTCCCACAAACAGTACACGAACTCCACATACTTGTCATCCCTTAGTATTTTCAGTCCTCTTACTCTTAGCCATACTGATGGGTGTGCAGTAGAATCTCATTGCTGTTTTAATTTGCACTTCCCTAACAACTAATGATGTTGGTCACACTTTCGTATATTTATTGACCGCCTGAAGAACCCCATTTTTTTTTTAAGATTTTATTTACTTGGGACGCCTGGGTGGCTCAGTTGGTTAAACGGCTGCCTTCGGCTCAGGTCATGATCCCAGCGTCCTGGGATCGAGTCCCCACATCAGGCTCCTTGTTTGGCAGGGAGCCTGCTTCTCCCTCTGCCTCTGCCTGCCACTCTGTCTGCCTGTGCTCACTCTCTCTGACAAATAAATAAAATCTTAAAAAAAAAAAAAAAAAGAATTTTATTTACTTACTCAACAAAGAGAGAGAGAGAATACAAGCAGAAGCAGGAGAGGGAGAAGCAGGCTTCCTGCCAAGCATGGAGCCCAATGTGGGGCTCGATCCCAGGATGCTGGAATCATGACTTGAGCCGAAGGCAGATGCTTAATGACGGAACCACCCAGGCACCCCGTGAAGAGCCCCATTTAATTGAGTTGTCTTTTTTATATATTCATTTTGTAGGACTTCTTTACATAGATTCTGGATATGACTCTTATGTCAAATATATTTTTTATATTTTCTCATCTGTAGACTTCCTTTTCATCTGTAGATTTCCTTTTCATCTGTAGACTTCCTTTTCATTTAGTTCTTAATTTTAATGTAGCTCTATTTACCAACTGTTTCTTTTATAATTGGTGTTTCTTTTTTCTAATTAGGGGCTTTTAAATGTCACTATACCATTATCACACCTATAAAAATTAACAATTCCTTTATATTAAATCTCCAATATTCAAATTTACCCAAAATTTTCACATATTTTTCCTCTTCATAGCAATTTGGTTGAATCAGGACCCAAATAAGGTCCAGAAATCATTAATATGTCTTAAGTCTTTTAATGCATAAGTTTGTCACATCTATTGCTCCCCCTTCTCTTAAAATGGGGCACGATATCTCCTTGCCATGTATTTTCTAAAGTAACCAGGTCATTTGTCCAATGGTGTTTTTCAATGTGTTCTCCTGTCCCTTGAATTTCCTGTAAACTAGCCCTTAGAACTAAAGTATTGATTAGGCTCTGGTATGAATTTTGGACAAGATTCCTCCTCTAATTTGTACTTCCATCAGGAAATACTCAATATCTGGTTGTCTGATGGTAGCAGCATTGATGGTTATGGTCTCGTTCTATCAATTGAGTGGGGAGTTGAATATATTAATATTCTATCACCCTTTTTCCATTTGTTCTATTAAAATAATCAACTATTTGGTTACTCTAAGGTACAGTTCCTATGGGAAAAGCATGATAGTGCCTCAGAACAACCTCAATCTAAGCCCCATTATTCAGAGGAGAAAATGGAGGCAAATTATTGGGGGAGCCCAGGTTATAAACCAAGCAATCCAAGAACTCTGGGCTTGTAACCACTAAGCTCTAATGCCTCTTCTAAGATCAGGAAACATGCGAATACTCAGTATGTCTTTGTGGGGAAGGAGAGACCACAAAGATAGATACTCTCATGCAGTTAGGGTGGCTACAAATTTACTGCAGGAAGGAAATATATTAATTGTATCAAAAGCTTAGACAATGTACATCCCTTTTTAAATCAGTAGTTCTAAACACAGTACTTATCTAAGGATATGCATGTGCAGAAAGGGCTTTTTGTGTTTTGTTTTATTTCAACAAGGGTATTTCCTGCAGCTTGCTTATAATAGCAAAAAAATTAAACAACTTAAAAGCCTGATTGGTTCAATAAGTTCAAGTACAGAAACACAATGAAATGACATATAGACATTAAAAATGATGTTGGTTAAATGCTTATAGACTTGAACAATGTTCAGGGCATATTCTTAAGTTTAAAAATGAGTTATAAAACAATAGTATTCATACTACAGGAACGTGCAGTGCATATACAAAGAAAGGCTATGCACCAAAATGTCAACAACAGTGGTTCTCTCTCAATGGCAGGTTTGAGGTGACTTCTTTTCTTTTTTGGTGCTTCTACAATGAATATTGTTTATTTTCATCTGTTTCTTTCATGGTAAGAAAAAGTTTGAAATAATGCTTATAAAGAACTTAACGAACCTTAATGGTGTGGGAAAATGCTTCTGGCAGCATAAAAAGGCAAGCTATTGGATCAGACATGGTAACTGCTATTACAGCCATGTGCAACCACATGCATTTGAACAATGGTTGTTTCCCTGCATGATGGGACTGCAGATGGGTTTCATACTCATATGTACACATTTCTGTACATGATGAAGTACTGAATTCATTCTGTACGATGAAGTAATGAGACAGAGAAGAGCTAAAACAGATTTTGAGAAAATAAGATTTAAATAGGTAGAAGTAGGGAGAGGGGTGACAGAGAAAAAGCACAATTCAGGAAGTGGAAACAGCAAGAGCCTAGATTGATATCACAGGGCACCAAGCAAGAGGAGGGACTGGGTAAGAGAGAAGACTTTATAGTCTTCGATAGACAGGATTCTTTTTTCCCCTCTAATTATAGGGTGGTTTCAGAGCTGTCAGAGGATAGAAAGGATAGATGGACTAGAAGTAGAAGTAATATACAAGAGTAACAGGTAAGGAATCCAGGTTAACACCTGGTTAGAACCTATGACCTGGATGGGGTGAGAGAGCAGAAGACAAAGGGACCAATGGACTTAACCTAGAGCAACTTAGAGATCTGATTCTACTTGCAGAGGAGACAGACAGGTCAATATCTAGAAAAAAAGAAGTCAGATTTGAGATAGTCACTGACTGAGGGATATGCACCAAGGAATGTTCTGGACGTCACTGAAACGACCAGGACCAGCAGGAAACAGATTGTGGGGTAAAGGCTCTGAGAATCACCTGCTGAGGAATCTAAGGTCAATGACAGAATTCCTGTCAACATTAGGGACCCAGGAGCAGAAGTATTGTCAGTAAATCCCAAGTCTCAACACCTCTTTCAGCAGAGTCTTCCCGGAAAAGCCCCGGGCTGGCCCTGCAGTGACCCTAATAAAAAGGACTTGCTGACAAAAGGTAACAAAAGGACATCTGACTTTGGAAGGAGATATTGCATCCTGCACCAACAGCGGGCACTCACGAGCACCGAAACTTGGCTCAGAATGCTGCCTCTGTGGCTCACGAGGGAAGAGAGAAGATGCAACTCACAGCGTACCCTTTGCACCTCTCAAATTTGGAACCACGCACTGCCCAGTCAAAAGGACACAATAACTTTCTTAAAAAGGTCACTCAACTTAGTGGGCCTTATGCCATCCCCACTGCTGGGGCAAACAGTGTGAGCACAAAGACTGGGGACTGGTGGGGAGCTGCCTAACGGATTCAGCCTACCATCGCTGGCACTGCACCACCACACACAAGGCTTGCAAGGCAAGCCGGGAACAAATTTGTATTTTTCCAAGATGACCCTGGAAAAATACTAATCAAGAGTCAGGGTCTCTATGTCTCCTTCGCAAACCAGAGGCGGTACAGCACAAGAAAGACTGTGCTTTCTCATGGCCAGCAGCCTCCAAGCACAGGTCAGGAGAGTCAGGGAGGCTGTCACAGCATGGGAACACGAGGGACAGGTACTCTGCAAGCCTACTGGAAAAGCAAATGAGTTTAATACAGTCCACCTGCATGGCTCCTAGAGCAGAGGGAAGAACATGCAAATCAGAAACACAGTAGTCCCCCGTGTCTGCAGTTTTGCTCTCTCAGGCCCGTTGCCGGCAGTCGGCCAGGGCCTGAAGCAGGTGATCCTTCGGAGGTAGTCAGGAGGTCAAGAGTAGCCAACCTCTAAGTCATGGTGCCTAAGTCACTGACCACACTTCATCTCATCACACGCGCATTTTATCATTTCACATCATCACAGGAAGGGCGAGTACAGAACATTTTGAGAGAGAACACATTCACATAACTTTTATTAGAGTATATGGTTGTAATTATTCTATTTCAATATTGTTGTTCATTTCTTACTGCGCTAATGTGCAAATTAAGCTTTATCATTGGTATGTAAGTCTAGGAAAAAACACAGTAGATACAGGATTCAGTACTATCTGCATTTGCAGGCATCCTCTGGGGTCCGGGAACATATCCCCTGCAGGTGGGGGTGGGGGTACTGTATGGACACTCACATTCTTTCAGTTTAAAGGATGATTATTTGCATCCTTTTGCAACTGGGAAATTAGTTACAAGATTCATTTTTTGTGCAGTTTTATTTCTTCAAATCAATGGAGAAAGAATTAAATATTTGGAGATTTGGAGCCAAAAGTGGTAAAAAAAAAAAAATCCTGAACATTTTCTTCATGAACACAGACACCAGCCCACCCTCAGAGCTAACAGCGACTGTATACAGCAGACACAGGATTCAGTGAATGTTCTGAGGAGAAGGTGTGTGGAATACTGAGTGACTGATTATTGCTGGAACAAACAGTTCTGATACTAAAAGTCATCATCCAGAAAGCAGCCTCATATGCAGCTCAGGGTGAGGAGCCCACACCACACCGGGAGTTCCTTCCAAAGATACCCGAGCAGCTGCTCCCAGGGATGGACTTCAAAATATATAAACCACCAGTAACTGGGAAAACTGGACCTAATCAAATTTTCTGCCCATTTTTCCCCCCTCAGGATCTCTACATTACTGAGATAGATAGATAGATAGATAGATATATATATATATATATATATATATATATATATATATATGAAAAGATATACACACATATACTTTGAATGACTCATTTTGCTATTGATAATAGCTATTTTGCTATTTTCCTGATTTTTATAGCCACATAAGAAAAATAGATGCTCTTTGCGCATGCTTTTAAAGTCTGTAAATTAGGGGTGCCTGAGTGGCTCAGGGGGTTAAGCTTCTGCCTTCAGCTCAGGTCATGATCCCAGGGTCCTGGGATCGAGCCCCACATCAGGCTCTCTGCTCAGCAGGGAACCTGCTTCCCTCTCTCTCTGCCTGCCTCTCTGCCTACTTGTGATCTCTCTCTCTCTGTCAAATAAATAAATAAAAACCTTAAAAAAAAAAAAAAAAGAACCACAGTCAATGGGGTGCCTGGTGGCTCAGTGGGTTAAGCCTCCGCCTTCGGCTCAGGTCATGATCTCAGGGTCCTGGGATTGAGCTCCACATAGGGCTCTCTGCTCAGCAGGGAGCCTGCTTCTCCCCCCCGCCCCCGCCACCCCACTGCCTCTCTGCACTTGTGATCTCTCTCTCTGTGTCAAATAAATAAATAAAATCTTAAAAAAAAAAAAAAAAGAACCATAGTCAAGGGCATCTGGGTGGCTCAGTCGGTTAAGCATCTGCCTTTGGCTCAGGTCATGATCCCAGTGTCCTGGGATCTAGTCCTGCATCAGGTACCCTGCTCAGTGGGAGCTTGTGCACGTGCTCTCTTAAAAATAAAATTAAAAATATTTTAAAAAGAACCATAGTCAAGGTTTACTGATTTTTCAATACCTGAAGTATTTCTCAATAAAAAAAAGAAGTTGAAATAGAGCATTTCTCCTACATCTGTAGTTTTATAGCTTTTAAAATAAGATTTCATTATTTCAGTAATTCATTCTTAAAATCACAAAACACTTCTAATTACTCACGACTGTCCTCAAACACATTATAGCTAGTGCAGTGAAGGGAAGATAACTGCACACAGCAATGCTGCTTCTACAACTAAAGCCTGCTGTGATTCTGAGCATCAAAAAATTCAGGAAGAAAATGAATTGAAAACACAGGTCATAGAAGGCCAAGCCCTGTCTATAACACCTTCCTTAAAAAGTGATGAATAGCGAAAAGCTACTCCAAACACTCATAACTTGATGTTTTAATCATCTAACAAGAGTGGAAGGTGAATATTATTTTTTTCTATAACACTATATTTCGGCCAGAAACAGCTAATAAACTATCACAATGTAACAATTCCTGCCCTACCTCTGAAACACGCATATTCATTTAATCCACAGGAATATCCTCTGAAACACATGCTACTTTATCACCTCCATTTCAGGGATGGACAAACAGGCTTTTACAAGTGCCTTGCTCAAAGTTACACAGCTGATAAGTGACACAGTTCCTGCTCCTAACGAGTGTCTTCAGTTAAACTTTAAACTTCCCTTTCTAAATGATGTCACTACTTCCTCCCCATGCTGCCTTCATCCATCTACAAAGGAAGCCTTGAAACAAGTAAACCTCTAATTTAAGTAGCACTCCAGCACCTAAATACAGCAGAGCCTTCACTATAACCTCCAAAACAAAGTCTCCTGAAATGCAAACCCAAACATAAATTTTAAGATGCCAATCTTTGGGCCCATGTTTCATCCTTTTCTTTCCTAACCTCCATTGGAAAAACACGGTTGGGCGGAAAGAGGATCATTCCCAAAGCTTAAATTCCAAGTTTCTTAAATTTGGCAACAATACTGTGCTTTGGGACTTTAAAATTATAAGCACGGTTCCCAGAGGAAAACATTTCCTTTATTAGCAGTTGGCTTTGAAAATTCCATTCTAGGATGCTAAATATAACAAAATACCTCTGATTCTAATAAACACATTCTCCAGATTATTTTGAAGCTAATGGTTGCCTGCTTATTTACAAAACAATTTTGCCACGACCATTAAGCAAATGGAACATTTTAAAGACTCTTTCAAATTTGTTCCAGTTCTTTTAATGAACTGACCTGATATTATTTTCTGAATTCTTCTACTATGAAATAAGAAAGTTCTCATTTCACAATTCATTTCTTTAAAGAAACAGCCTTGTTTTATTCTAATTTTCCTAAGTTTAAACATAAGAATACCAGCAAAGCCAGAATCGTGGAAATAGGTTTTTCAAACTATGAAATAGAGTATTTTTAAAGATTCTATATGTTCATCAAAGGCACATAAAGCATTTCACAGTTCTTAAAATGTATCTTTATTATTAAAAATACCATACTTGGTAGTTCAGAAATATTGAATTAACAGGGCAGGGGAGAAGCTGAGTGCCTTGTTCTGGGCTAATGGACTACATCAATCAGGTTTTTAACTGAATGCATTTTAACTTTAGCTGCTGTGTTTTAGGGAACAAGCACTTAGTGGAGCTCACAACCTCAGACATTCTGTCATTGTACAAGCGGTTCAAGAGCAGTTGTAAAAATGTAAGGTACCTTTAGCTGGACAGCTCCTCATGTTCTCCCTACCTAAAACATGGAATGAGAAAATAATTAAAACTCAACTGGAACTTTTTCTCTGGGAGATGGATCCAAGGAGTGGAGAAGGTAAAAAACTTTCACCTCACAATCCCATTGGAAGGGGGGGGGGGGTTGTTTTCACCAGTAAGTATGTCTATTACAAACAGCTTTTTTTATAGCCCCCTGGCTATTTTTGCCTTCTTTTGTCTCCCTGTCTTCATAGCTTTTAGGCCACAAAGTCCATTAACATTAAATCTTAAACAGAGCTACCCAACCTCTAAACATCTAAATATTCATCAACTAATATATGCAGGATAGGGCAGAGTTCTTTCAGGCCCAACCAGAATATTTAATGGGAAGATAAGAGATTTCAAAGTACCGTTTCTCTGAAACTGACCCCTAAACTTGGGCTGAAACCCTAAATTTTCTCCAAAATGTATTCTAAAAATTAACATGAAGAGTGCTCCTTGAATGATCTACTGTCAACAGCAGTAACAAAAAGTTTGTTTACACCCTATTATCTTTCACCCCAAACATGCATCCTAATATAACTGCTCTGTTGACACCCTGTCCTCAAAGTTTGTGCTTTCTTCCTTCCTGGTGTTTCCCCAACGTCCCTTTCCTCCCGGTATCAAAATCTGCAAGCTGCATACATAAGTGGGTGCTGTAGAACTGGGGTAGTCCTGGTGTAGGACAACAGTGATTGGGGACAACAGGGATTGGTGGCAACAGCTGTTCCTCAGCTCCAGCCCCATGTTAATCAGGTGAGACTATGACGGCAGATCTTCCAATTATTCACATAGGCCTGAAATTCACACTGTTAGGAGAAACCTTCTGGTCTTTAAAACAGCATGTGAACCAAAGAAAACATGTGCAGGACACCCACTGGCAACCCCCAACTTAATTAGGGTCTTCCATTCTGACCCAGGCTCCCTCGGTCCATTCTACACATCACTGCCAGGTCCATTTACCAAATACACCGCTCCTGAAGCTCAAATTATTACCACCAAGTCTCAACCCTTACGCTGTCATTCAACGTCCACAGAACCAACCACTCTCACCTTCCTCAACTTCCCTACACAAATATTTGACTTCAGTGAAAGGGGTCTGTGTACTCCCCTTATCCCTCACGCCCCATAGCTGCGTCCCCCCCAAGATGGCCTCTTTTTTACCCTCCTGCTCTACCCCATCAATGCCCACACTTGAAGCAGGAAACCTACGCTGGGAGTATACCTTCCAACACCTGCTGACGACGTGAGTCAAGAGACCTCTCTGCTTAATTTAAAGCCAATAGATCTCACTTTCAAGAAAGAACTGAAATCTCCTAAGAGACAAATCCCATGGCCTTGTCCTGAGAGCCGCCTCCTCGCCCAAATAACATTGTAAAGGGAAGGAGAGAGCCTTAGACCGGCTCAGATGAGTCTCCTGCCAAAGAAGGCTTTGCGGAGTCCCGATGTCTCCACACCAGGAAGGCCTCGGGGAGGTGGGGGACTAGAACGGGACCCCAACCAACGCTGCGAGGCAGGTGGCCCCGCGCAACCTCCCGCGCGCTCTTTCCTGCGCCCCAGAGATGCCATCCCCAACCAGTCTTCGGAGCCGAGGTTCCGACCTACCTCCCCCTTCACGCGCTCCGCCAAGCCCCCCACCCAAAGGCCCCCGGTGCTGCCCGGGGCGGCCGTCGGCCGCGACAAAGGGTCAGAGAGCGAGACGACCCCTCTGCGCGCGGCCCCGCGCACCTCCGGGGGGCGCCGCTGCCCGGCCGCGCCAACCCCGACGCCGCCGCTACCTTGTCCTCGGGCGCCGCGTCCGGCTCGCGGGCCGCCCTCTGCCTCAGCTCGGTCATGCTTGGAGACCCCGGCACGACGTCGCGGCAGGCGAGCAGCGCAGCCGCCGGAGCGGGCAGCTCAGTGCGGGCGCGCTGACTCCGTTCGGCCGGCCCCGCCCCGCCTGAGCGGCTCTCAGGACCCACCACAGCCCGGCCGCTGGCCGTGGAACTCTGCCCCGCCCAGGGCCACCACCGCCCTTTAACCCGGGCGGAACACGGGCAGCTCCGGCACCCGCCAGCTCGCTCCGCTAGGGAGGAGGGCCCCCGGGACGAGCGCGCACGCGCACCGCCGCCATCACGGCCGCGCCACCAATGGCGCGAATACACCAAGGAGGCGGAGTTCTGGGGGCGGGAAGGAGTGGAACGGAGAAGCGTGCATTGGACTAGCTGCGTGAGGAGGCGGGAAAAGGCATGTGTTTCCTAAGGAGACTAGCCAATGGGAGCTCCGACCTGACAGCGGAAGGCTGGCGCTGGCGCCCTGAATCCCAGGGGCAAAATGAGTAGCCGGGTGGGGAAGCGGCATCCTCCAAGCTGTAGCCTGGAGGATGGTGTTTGCTCTAGGCTTCGCGTTCTCCGAGGCCAGGGCTCGTCCCTCACGCATACAGGTAGACAGTTGTTAGGCCCTGAAGTGGAAAAGCCCGAGGAGCCCCCAGTGTAAGAGAAGACGCCCACGTGATAAGGAAGTGAAACCCAAACTTTAGTCGGCTTTGCCTTGGCAAGCTGTTTCTAGTACTTATGGTCAATTATGCTAGCCACTGAACTAAGTGATCGCTTTATCTCATTGAAGCTGCCGGGAAGTAGATACGATTTTTATTTTACAGATAAGATTTTCCACGGTTTTTCAAGTTCCCGTCTTCTGGACTGTTGAAAGACCTTTTCTTGGACAGGAATGCTGCCTACTTCATTCGCAGTGGATCCCCTGTGTACCTGAAATATCTTTAGTACTTGAATGGATTTAAAAATTCTCCTAAAGGGGGGTGCCTGGGTGGCTCGATGGGTTAAAGCCTCTGCCTTTGGCTCAGGTCATGATCTCGGAGTCCTGGGATGGAGCCCCGCATCAGGCTCTCTGCTCAAGTGGGGAGCCTGCTTCCTCCTCTCTCTCTCTGCCTGCCTCTCTGCCTACTTGTGATCTCTCTCTGTCAAATGAATAAATAAAAATCTTTAAAAAAAAATTCTCCTAAAGGAAGGGCATTTGGGTGGCCTAGTCGGTTAAGCGTCTGCCTTCACCTCACGTAAGGATACCAGGGCCCTAGAATTGAGCGCCCGATGGACTCCCTTGCTCAGTGGGAAGTCTGCTTCTCCCTCTCCCTCTGCCCCTCCCTCCGCTCGTGTTCTCACTTTCTCTTGCTCATTCTCCCTCAAATAAAATCATTAAAAAAAAATTATCCTAAGGAAAATTATTTAACCAAGGTCTCATAACTACAAAGTACCCACTAGGAATCAGAACACAGATACGTTACCAAAGCCCGTGATAACCATTGCACATACTCCTGGCTTCCTAAATTCGTTGTTAATACCTGTGTTGTCAAACATTGCCTTCAGCGGTCCCTGTTCTCTGCTTTGTGAGTGATGTAAAACAAGTTTGAAATGGGGCCCCTTCCCATAAGCATACTGTAATTTAACAAGGAGAGAAACTTGCGCAGGTAGGAATTGCAATTTTGCAATTTTATGTTAAAAGTTTTTTTAAAAGATTTTATTTATTTATTTGAGAGAGAGACAGTGAGAGAGAGCATGAGAGGTGAGAAGGTCAGAGAAGCAGACTCCCCGTGGAGCTGGGAGCCCGATGTGGGACTCGATCTCGGGACTCCAGGATCCTGACCTGAGCCGAAGACAGTTGCTTAACCAACTGAGCCACCCAGGTGCCCCCTATGTTACCAGTTTTGACCTTAGCTGTGGGTTCTGGGTACAGTAGTGAGAATTCTGAGAAAAGCATTCTACTTTCTTGATTTCTTTAAGTATATTCCAAAGTTCCCGTAACTGCTTCACAGTGATGGTAAACTAGGTGTGGAGGAATACTAAACTCCTGGTGTGCTTTGTTCCCTACCAACAACATTGCACAAATACTTGGTGGGTTTTGGTGGGCCGGGGGTGGACAGGCGGACTCAACAGACATGACAGACCACTTCTTTCAGTCCATAATTTATTTATAGAAAGCATTGCTTTTGTATTTTATTTTGTCTTTTGTTTCGACCTTACAAAAGTAAATAGCACAGTGATGGTAATCTTAAAGCTCTTTTAATCTCTGGAGGACTCTGACCACCATTTTGACCAATGTCAGTGGTTACTTCATCTAAAAACCAGACACCTCTTGAGTAAATTAAGCGAGGTTTATTATCTAAAAGATGTAGGAAGGATGTAAACACAGAGAAAGCCACAAGGTCATCCTCTGAGATAGAGATAGAGATGTATCCAAATCCTCACCCTTAGGTTATGTAATTGTGAAAGCTCACAACTAAGCACGCATCAGCTTCCAAATCAACTATTGCCTTTCAAACCTAGCCTAATATAAAGGAGGCTGGTAGAGCACTGCATATAAATCAGTTTCAGAATGAACAGTATGATTACTAGGTTGGATAAGCCCTACAGTTTGGCCGGAACAAACTTCTCAGCCATTGCTCTCAGCCCTCCCAGGCTGAGCTTAAACCAAGTACAGTTCTGAAGTCAGTGCTGTAGAGAACAGGGAGCGGTATTCAGACCCGGGAAAGTCATACTAATAGGCCTTTAAGCAAGCTTTAGGGTTTCTCTATGTATAAACTGTAGAAAGAAATGAAAAGTAAAAATCTCCCCCTATCTCCAGCCCAAAGAAAAATTTTGATCCTTTACTTTTTTTTTTTTTTAAGATTTTACTTATTTAGGGACAACTGGGTGGCTTAGTTGGTTAAACCGCTGCCTTAGGCTCAGGTCATGATCCCAGGGTCCTGGGTCCGAGTCCCACATTGGGCTCCTTGCTGGGCAGGGAGCCTGCTTCTTCCTCTGCCTCGGCCTGCTTGTACGCTCGCTCTCTCTCTCTCTCTGACAAATAAATAAATAAATAAAATCTTTTAAAAAAATAAAGATTTTACTTATGTATTTGAGAGGGGGAAAAAAAAAACAACAGACAAGCAGCGGGAGCAGCAGAGGGAGAAGCAGGCTTCCCACTGAGCAGGGACCCTGAATTGAGGGCTCCATCCCAGGACCCCAGGATCATGGCCTGAGCTGAAGGAAGACGCCTGACTAACTGAAACACCCAGCTGCCCCAGATCCTTACATTACCTTATACTTCCTCCTCTATCCCTGATTTTTCTCTTATTTTCCTCATATTAGCTCCTTCTAGGCTCATTTCTTTCAGTCTTGTGGCATATCTTGTTTACAGGGCCTTCTTTTCATTGCATTCCTTGATTAATTCCCATTATTTTTATAAAGATTTTTTTTATTTGAGAGAGAGCACGAGCAGGGCGGAGGGGCAGAGGGAGAAGGAGAAGCAGGCTCTCTGCTGAGCAGGGAGCCTGATGCTGGGTTCCATTCAAGGGACCTTAGGATCATGACCTGAGCCAAACGCAGACTCTTAGCTGACTGAGCCCCCCAGGTGCTCCTCCCCAAGTGTTTCTTTTTTTTCTTTTTTAGATTTTATTTATTTATTTGACAGACAGAGATTACAAGTAGGCAGAGAGAGAGAGGAGGAAGCAGGCTCCCCACCGAGCAGAGAGCCCCATTCAGGGCTCGATACCAGGACCCTGGGATCATGACCCGAGCTGAAGGCAGAGGCTTCAACCCACTGAGCCACCCAGGCGCCCTCCCCAAGTGTTTCTAAGGGGCAGCTAGACTTGAGACTCACTCTAATACATGATATTACCTTATAAAGAAAGTTGCCAGAAATTATATAGTTTACAGCATTTTCTCTCCCAACATTCATTAACATTTTCCGATCAATAATACATATCTGATAAAGTGTGGAAAATGCATAAATGCATAATGGAAAACATTAAAATCATTAGTGGTACTATTAGCCATGGGTAACTACTGCTGTTATTTATATTATTGCATTTTCATTCTATTTTCCAGATGTAACAATTTTAGAAAATTGGAATGCTACTATTTATACCATTTCTTAACCTGACTTTTTTTATCATTAAATGTTCTTTAAGAATGGTATTTGAGGGGTGCCTGGGTGGCTCAGTGGGTTAAGCTTCTCTGCCTTCGGCTCAGGTCATGATCTCAGGGTCCTGAGATCAAGCCCTGCATTGGGCTCTCTGCTCAGCGGGGAACCCGCTTCCCCCTCTCTCTCCGCCTGCCTCTCTGCCTACTTGTGATCTCTGTCAAATAAATAAATAAAATCTTAAAAAAAAAAAAAGAATGGTATTTGAAATGCTGTTTGGCATTCCATTTTGTGATTTACCATAATTTACCTAATGACATTTGTTAGACCTCAAGATTATTTCCAATTTTAGAGGAATTTTTAATAATTCTGGAAGTTGTTTTTTTGTTTTTGTTTTTTTAATGTGATAGACTCCAGGCTTGGTATGGAGTCCAACATGGGGCTTGAACTCACAACCCAGAGATCAAGACCTGAGCTGAGATTAAAAGTTGGGTGCTTAACCAACTGAGCCACCCAGATGCCCCTCTATAAGACATATTCTTAAATGTGCTTCATCTTGGTAAGTACCTCTGATTACTTCTTTAGGAAAAAAAAAAAAAACCCTAGAGATTGAATTTGGGTGACAAAGGATGAATAAAATTTGAAGGCTTTCATACACATTACCAAATTACTACCAGAGAAATTATACAATTTATACTCCAATCTTCAATGCATAAAAGTGCCCACTTCCTTGATTTCTTCCTAACAATTAATATTGGCATAATTTTCATTAATTTGGTAGATTAAAATTCTGTCACCCTTTAACTTACTCTTCTTTGTTTTGTAATGTGGCTAACCATTTTGTTCATGCACTTACTAAGATAGAGCCTTGGACACTGCAAGCTAGCTACTTCTGGCTTTTATTTGGATGCATAAAGTCCCCTTTTCTCTTGATCACTCTGAACTGATTCTCTGTCATGGAAACATAAAATGTACTAACCAACACAATGCTCTTAGGCATACTGAAGTTTTAAAACTTAGTCATTAAGTAGTCATTCCTTAGTTTCATGGGGATTATCCTTTTATGTTTAGAAGCCTGTAGCAAGATCTCATACATATTTACCAAAAGACTTTTACACATCTTATTGGGTTTATATTTATTTGAAAAAAATTTTTAAAGATTTTAATTTTTAAAAGGGGATCAACGCCAAGTTCAAGAGTCCCATGCTCTATTGACTGAGCCAATATTGATTTGAATTTTGAATTTATTTATTTGAATTTTAATTCTTTAATCTATCTGGAATTTATTTTGGTGAACAGTTATTAGGAAGAGTCTATAGCTTTATAATTTCCTAGGCATTTAGTCAAGTTTGATAGTTTACTTAATACATTGTTTCTCTTACTGATTGGAACAGTGCCTTTACCAGATGTTAAAGTGATCCTCTTAAAACACAAATTAGAGGGGCACCTGGGTGGCTCAGTGGGTTAAACCTCTGCCTTCTGCTCAGATCATGATCTCAGGGTCCTGGGATTGAGCTCAGGTCATGATCTCAGGGTCCTGGGATTAAGCCCAGCATCCGCATCAGGCTCTCTGCTCAGCAGGGAGCCTGCTTCTCCCCCACCCCCCCAGCCTACTTTTGATCTCTCTCTCTGTCAAATAAATAGGTAAAATCTTAAACACACACACACACACACACACACACACACACACAAATTAGATCATGTCAAAGATCTTCTGATAATTTCCCCTTGCACTTGCAAAGTCCTATGAGCTGTCACTCCTGCTTTCCTTTGCAACGTCACCTTGCACCAGACTCCCCTTTTATCAATGTGTCCCAGACATATCAATCTTTGAGTTCTATTATTATATGTCAATTATATCTCAATAAAACTGGGGGAGAGTACCCATAAAAAAATCTTTGAATTGTAAAACAAAGTACTACCAGAACATCCGGCATCCTTTTTCAACATACTATTCTTTTCAGGCTCTTTCTTCCACTCTCCAAACAGCTAGTTTTTCTGATAAAATTCTACTACCTTGGAGGGCCTTCTCTGACAGGTCATTGCCATTCATATGCCCTTATTTCAGATGATTGGGTGCCACATTGGTGGAGTTTAATTGCGATTTAAAATGGCCTTCAAAGTAATTACACTTAGATCTGGCATTAGACCAAAATGTTATTATGTAAGCAAAAAGCAAAAAAATAGAGTAGCCGACTGTACATTTGTTGTTAGTGAAGCAAATGTTCCTCTCTGGAGTGAACAGATTCCATATTTTGCAAAGGAATGAAGACTCCAAGAGAACTAAGAAAGCAAAATACTCACAAATGGACAAACCTATTATGTTTTGATATTAAAATGTATGCAAAGGATAGTTAATCATACATAAGGCAAGAAAGTACCCATATCAAAATTTGCCAATGGGAAACCATCAACAAAATGAAAAGACAACCTACTGAGTGGGAGGAAATAAATGCAAAGCATGTAAAGAATAAGGGGGTAATCTTACACAATAACAAAAACAAAACAATTCAATTTAAAAATTGGGCAAAAAGTTTGAATAGACATTTTTCCAAAGAAGACATGCAGATGGCCAACAGGCATATAAAAAGATGCTCAACATCATTAACCATCAGGGAGATGCAAATCAAAACCACAATGAAATATATCCTCACACCTATTATCAAAAAAAGAAAAAAAAACAAGTGTTGGCAAGGAGATGAATAAAGGGAACACTTGTGCACTATTGGTGGGAATGTAAATGGGTATAATGACAATGTAAAACTATGGAAGTTCCTCAAAATATTAAAAATAGAACTACCATGTAATCCAGCAATTCTACTTCTGGATATTAATCCAAAGAAAATGAAAACACTAACTTGAAAAGATATATATATATACATATATCTTTTCAAGTTAGTGTTTTATATTAGTGTTAGTGTTATATATATATATACATATATATATATATATCTGCACATTCACTGCAGCTTTATTTACACTAGTCAAGGTATAGACAACCTAAGTATCCATTGATGAATTAATGGATACAGAAATTGTAATACAACACATATATACCAGAATATTATTTACCCATAAAAAAGGATGGAATCTTGCCATTTGCAACAATATGGTTGGATCTTGAGGGCATTACGCTAAGTGAATAAATCAGACAGAGAAAGACAAATAGCACAAGATCTCTGTGTGGAGCCTAAAACTGAAACAAAAACAAAAAAAAACTTGAGAACAGATTGGTAGTTACCAGGGGTGAGGGGTAGGAGTGGGAGAAATGGGTGTACTGCTTTCTTGTTTTGTTTAAATTGACTTTAAAAACTTAAAAAATTTTTTTTTAATTTACAAATGGGTGGCACAGACTCGGAAAAGATTCCAGAGACAAGAGTGTAGCACTTTTGAGAATGCTTCATCAACACCTGTGATAAGGGTATGCTAGCCTATGGAAACACAGCAGTATCAGCAACTGTAAAGACTGAATTTGGAGAAATATTAAGAATGCCTTAATTCATTTTGATTATATGTTTTTGTATGCAGAATAATAATATACGATACAAATGTTTTAAATGATCTAAAAGTTGTTTGTTTGTTTTTTTAAAGATTTTGTTTATTTGACAGAGATCACAAGTAGGCAGAGAGGCAGGCAGAGAGAGAGGAAGAAGCAGACTCCCTGCCAAGCAGAGAGCCCCATGCGGGACTTGATCCCAGGACCCTGGGATCATGACCTGAGCCAAAGGCAGAGGCTTTAACCCACTGAGCCACCCAGGGGCCCTGATCTAAAAGTTCTTTCAATAATTACAAAGTAGAAATTCTAGAGGCATCTGGGTCGTTCAGTTGGTTAAACCTCTGCCTTCAGCTCAGGTCATGATCCTGGAGTCCCAGTATCAAGCCCCATATCTGGCTCCCTGCTCCACAGGGAGTCTGTTTCTCCCTCTGCCCTTTATCCGCTTATGCACACACTCTCTCTCTCTCTCTCACCTTCTCTCTCAAATAAATAAATAAAATCTTTTAAAAAAAAGTAGAAATTCTAAATGATATAGCATTGTGTGATGGTTCAACATTTCTTTTCTTGTGCTACATAAAACAATGGTGTATCTTACTGTAAAGTTATCTTACTTTCAGTTAAATACATTCATCCATTTGAATTGCCAGAGGGAGAGACTAGAGTAGGGAAAGGCAGTATTTGAAACTAATAATTGGGAATATTCTAGACTTGATACAATACATAAATCTTCTGATTTGGGAAACTAAACTCCCCAGACAGCATAAATAAAACTAAATCTGTATTGAGATACACGGTAGAAAAACTAATTCTACAGACCAAGGTAAGATAGCAAACACAATTAAAGGGAAATACTATAATCAAAGTAAAAGAAAAATAACAAAATGGGGGGAATATATGTAATAGAGAAATGCTTAATATATAAAGTGCTCCTTGCAATCAATAGGAAAAAGAGTATAAGGGAAAAGATAAAAATATGCAATGGTCAAGAATCTTAAAAAATATACATATATGAAAGGGGGCACCTGGGTGGCTCAGTGGGTTAAAGCCTCTGCCTTCAGCTCAGGTCATGATCCCAGGGTCCTGAGATGAAGCCCCACATTGAGCTCTCTGCTCAGCAGGGAACCTGCTTCCTCCTCTCTCTCTCTCTGCCTGCTTCTCTGCCTACTTGTGATCTCCCTCTGTCAAATAAATAAATAAATAAATCTTTAAATTTAAATATATATATACATATATATATATACATACATATATATATATATGTATATATATGAAAGATACCCAACCTGTAAGAATTTTTATTTATGTGACACAGAGAGAGAGCACAAGTGAGACGCAGAGGGAGCTGGGAGCCGATGCTAGACTCGATCCCAGGACCCTGAGATCATGACCTGAGCTGAAGGCAGCCACTCATACCCCTGTAATAATTTTTTTAAAGATTTTATTTATTTATTTTAGAGAGAGATCATGAGCAGGGGGAGTGGAAAAGAGAGGAGAGATAGAAGCAGACTCCCCGCTGATCTAAATAAAGCCTGCCTGTGGAGCTCCATTCCAGGACCCCATGGGAAGGCAGACGCTTAACCAACTGAGCCACCCAGGTGCCCCCTGTAACAATATTTTAATGTGCAAATTGGAATTTTCACACAAATAAGCATAGATTTTAAAACAAGATTGCATAGGGGAAAGGACAGAAAAATGAAACAAGACAAAACCAGACAGGAAGAAAACCTTAAGGGACTCTTCATCTCAGCAAATAACAAACTGAGGGTTGTTGGAGGGGAGAAGCATGGGAGGGATTGGGTGGCAGGGTGATGGACATTGGGGAGGATATGTGCTATGGTGAGAACTGTGAATTGTGTAAAAAAAAAAAAAAAAAAAAAGAATCACAGACCTGTACTCCTGAAACTAATAATACATTATATGTTAATAAAAAATTTTTTTTAAATTGCCAGTATCAATAGCTAGGAAAATATGGAGAAACGAGCATGTCAACAGGCTTAGGTAAACTGCAATCTTTCAGCGGTCAATTTAGTAACATTTACCAAAACTTTAAAGGGGTATGCCACTGCAAGGAGTCGATCTCACAAAAATCAACTAAGTACCCAAAGGTGTTTGTAATTACCAGACCTACATGCCAATCCTACATGCATAGGATACTATTCCACCGTTTTAAGAAGTGCTGATATAGAGGTGGTATGTGACATAAAATTAAACATAAGCTTATTAAGTATATTGTAGAAGTGCTTCTGGTATGAACTCATTTTGTTTTTCTTTTAAATGTATTTGTATAGAGAAAAAAATGCTTGGAAAGTTGTCTACAGTAAGTAACAAGAGCTTGGGGTCCGTGCGGGCGAGGAAGGGGCGTGATAATTCTCTAATCGTAACTGCACACCTCTGTACCGTTTGACTTTTAGGAGCACATCACTTCCATAATAGCAAAAATAAAACGCACATTTAAAACAGCTGTACTTGGGCTGCAAGGCATCTTCCTCCTGCTAGGTTGGACTTGCGTTTCATTTTCACTTTCTTGGTATTCCTGAAGAGGGAGGTTGAGCAGGCAGCACAAAACTCTAAGACCCAGAATCCGTGTCAGGCCTTCACAAGCCTAGACTTGTTTAGCATTGGGGTTCCCAGAACAGGCCAAAAAAGAAGGCGGAGGCGCCAAGCTCCTGCCCCGCCCCTGTGTCCAACCCTCCAATGGATGTTCAGGGAGGGCGGGCTACATGCAGATCAGGGACACTATTGGCTCTGGGGTCTCTTGGCCAGGCAATGGGCGGGGCAGCGTGGTGACGTATCCACACGCGGCGCCGAGGCGGAGAGCGCGCGCTCGCAGACGCGGCGCTATTAAACCGTCGCAGGCGCCTCGAGCTGGTTGTGATCGTCCTGGCTCTCAGACGTGAGCTCCTACGTTCGCCGGCTCGCTCTTACCCTGTGACGCCCAAGCCGGGAACAACTTCCTCTTTATCTCCGCCTGTAGCTGCGTCGTTGTGACTGCCACCATGTTCGAGGCGCGCCTGGTCCAGGGCTCCATCCTGAAGAAGGTGCTGGAGGCGCTGAAGGATCTCATCAATGAGGCCTGCTGGGACATTAGCTCGAGCGGCGTCAACCTGCAGAGCATGGATTCCTCTCACGTCTCCCTGGTGCAGCTCACCCTGCGCTCCGAGGGCTTCGACACGTACCGCTGCGACCGCAACTTGGCCATGGGTGTGAACCTCACCAGGTGAGCCCCAGGGTGGCGGAGAGCCCGGGCTCTTCGTGCACCCCCACCTCCGGCTCTTGGCGGGAGCGCCGGCGAGCTAAGCCCTCATTGGCTGGCACAGGCGGCCCGCGCCATCTCATTGGCCTGCGACGCCCGAGGGGCGGGACCTAACGGAGCGCGCGGTTCGGAAAGCCCGCGCTGGCAGCCGCGCGAACCGGCTCTTTCCGCGCCAAAGTCACAAAGCGGGTGGTGGCGGGAAAATGACGGGCTTTTTCGAAATGCCAGGAAAAGAGTTGCACAGCTCTTGGGCCATTAAGTGTCGGCGGCCTTGGACGAGAGACCTTTGGCCTGATTGACCAGTTCTGTCACCCTACCTGGGGACGGACAATCGGTTGGTTTTGGTTTTATTATTTTATAGTTGCAGTGAGCACCCTGAGGTCATGACTTAAAATTTCTCCAGGGCAGGAGCTTTCAAAGTTTTGATCACTACTTGTCTAGTACATAAACATGTTTAAATCTTAAGGTTTGTGAGAAATACTTACCTGACTACATGCAGTGTGTTTAAATGGGTATCCTCCATCATTTTTCGTGATCGTCACAACCGAATAATTGGCTTCACCCACCAAAGGGACTTGCAGGTCGTAAAATACTGCTCTTTTGTTGATATCCAGAAATGAAACTGCTCGTGATAGGATGTGTGCTTGCTAAAATATAAATACTGCTAAATTACATTACAAAATGGCCATATCAGTTTACCTAACATACCCAGTTCCTCCACAACCCTGGTAAAAATAGCAACTCCTTCTTTTGAGTCAAAAATCGATCTTGAGAACATTGTGTCGATTTTAAATCCTGTGTCTTCTGTATTCTAGCATGTCCAAAATATTAAAATGCGCTGGCAATGAGGACATCATTACACTAAGGGCTGAAGATAATGCGGACACCCTGGCCCTAGTATTTGAAGCTCCAAGTAAGTCATACCCTTCAACTAAGTTATACTAGAAGTAATTTAAATGCAATGTGTCTCTCAAAGTTGTGAGAAATTTAAGAAAATGTTTGTGATGATTGTAGAACTTAACATCATAGTTATAAACTTAAATGCTTTTCTCCAATCTGCTTTCTTTTGGTAGATCAAGAAAAGGTTTCAGACTATGAAATGAAGTTAATGGATTTAGATGTTGAACAACTTGGAATTCCAGTGAGTATCAAAGTTTCCGAGTGTACTGTACACAGGGCATGATAGTTACATAAGAAAGTGTTAATAATAAAGCCCAATTCCTTATGGAACTTCTATATATCTGCTGTACATGTTCCAAAGTGAGGTTTTAGTATTTAGACTGACATTTGTAATTTCATTAAACTACAGTACTCAAAAATGAATCTGGTTGAATTCATTGCTGCCAAATGTATATTAGCATTAACCTCCATGCTTTTTTTTTTCCTCCCAAGAGTAGACTTTAAGGCTGTGTTAGCAGAAATTCATTAAGGTTGAGTTTGTCAACATAAAAGGAGAGTTACGATGTTTAAAATCCTTAGTATCTTGTTTTCTTGTTTTGTTTTGGTAAGCAGTTGGGCCTGTTTGCAAACGAAAATTATCATTTGTGTGCCATGCCCTAATGTCCTCTGGATTTAGCCCTGGAGGGTGATTGGGAGAGGCTCTTTTCCTTGAATAGTGCATTTATCATTAAAGGTTTAAACTCTTATTTTAGTTTTCTTAGTATAATTATTATGACATACTTGTTTTATATCTACATTTGCTTTTCGAGGTTTAGAGTATGTTATGAAATTACACAGTGAGTGATAATTTCAAAGTAATCAGGAAATCTTAAATTCTGAATTTTTGTCTAGATGCAGAGTCTTCAGAAAAGGAGAATTTTTAATTTCCAGCAGATGAACTTTTATTTTCTTTTATTAGGAACAAGAGTATAGCTGTGTAGTAAAGATGCCTTCTGGTGAATTTGCACGTATATGCCGAGATCTCAGTCATATTGGAGATGCTGTTGTAATTTCCTGTGCAAAAGATGGAGTGAAATTTTCTGCAAGTGGAGAACTAGGAAATGGAAATATTAAGTTGTCACAAACAAGTAATGTCGATAAGGAGGAGGAAGCTGTAAGTAGTTTCTTAACTAACAAAAAACTCTGAAGAGTATGGTAACCCTTCTTCTTCTTTTTTTGAGAATGGTAACCCTTCTTAACGTTAGATTGTGCCTTAGTCTGTTCAGGCTACTATAGCAAAATACTGTAGACAATGACTTACAAACAACTGAAATTTATTTCTGACAGTTGTAGAGGCCGGAAAGCTGGCAGATTCAGTGTCTGGTAAGGACCTGCTTCTTGGTTCACAGACAGTGGGCTTCTCACCCAATAGAAGGGTCAGAGGAGCTCTCAGGTCTCTTAGAAGGGTACTAGCACTAAGCACCTCCTAAAGGCCCTACCTCCAGGTACCATCACTTGGGGATTTGGTTTTAATATGAACTTTTTGGGAACACAGACATTCAGTCCATAGCAAGGTAATTGCAACTCAACAGAGGATCTAGTTGGAGATAAAAATTAACCTTTTAGGAGCTCTTATGTAATCTTTATATTTAAGTTTCAACATGGTAGGCCCAGTAGGGGGCCTAGAGAACCTCCATTTAGGGACAAAATAAAGAACACTCTAATTACTAAACATCCTTAAATTAAGGTTTTCCTAGAAAATCAAGTGCCTTTTTTTAGAAAAATATTTATAAACAAATATTTTGTAATTGTATTTTTTTTTTTTAAAGCCTTACTAGCCTTTGAAAAAACATCAGTTAATTCTGTCAATGAAGGACAATTTAAGGTTCTAACTTCATTTGATTATTAGGCTTAAATATGGTAACATTCAAAGTGCTTACCATAGTATGTGACATTTTAAGTTTATAGTAATTATTAGATATTCTAGTTCCTTGCATTGAGTAGTCAACCCTCAGTTTAAATGAAGACTTAAAAATATTACTAGCAAAGGTTCAGGGGCTAATTCTGTATTATCTCTGCTAAATTACGTGGTAACTTCCCTGCCATTCTGGATTTTTTTTTTTAATCTCAAATTCTTCTATAAGTATTTTTGTATCTGAAATGTGAGCATTTATGACATTATTTGGTATTAAGGAATTTTTCAGTTGTTTTCCTATTTCCTTGGTTATTTCAGAAGTTGTTTGAATCAAGATTTTAATAAGCTCTGTACACTGTAGTTAATTGATAGGCCCTCAAATTCTTTTAATCCATTGGTTCTCCATTCAATTTCTTTATCCCCTCTCTCCATTACAATTTGTTGAGGCAAGTCCTTTGTCATGGAGTTTTCCCGAAATCTGGATTTTGCCTATTGTATCCCTTATGTCAATTAATATGCTTATCTAACCTATATTTCCTATAAACTGGTAGCTATAGTGCTAGAGGCTTGATATTCAGTGTTTTCTTTGTTTTGGGAGTGAGAGAATAAGAATACTTTACAGATGCTGGTATGTATACCCCTTGTAGGTATGAGGTGTCTGCATCTTCTTAGCAGCCATAATAATTGTTTAGAATCATTAGGTCCTTAGAGTTGTATTAATACATTTCATTCCTCCTTTTATTAGCTGATTTATTTATTAGAAACGTTCCCATAAAGAGAAGTTTTCTCTTACCACATAATTTTGTTTACCTAAGCTACAGTTCATATGGGAAAGACAAACTAAATACTTGATTCTTTTGCTTTATTTACCAGTCCTCAAAATTAGTTTTCATATCATTCTCCAAAGTAACCCAATAAGGGTTTTTTTGTTTTGTTTTTAAAGATATATTCTAGGGCTGCCTGGGTGGCTCAGTCAGTTAAGACTCTTGGTTTCAGTTCAGATCATGATCTCATGGAACAAGCCCTGCTTGGGCTCAGCACTCACCCTGGAATCTCTGCCTATGCCTCTCCCCGCACTCACTCTCTTGCTTGCACCCACATTCTCTAATAAATAAATTTTTTTTTTTTTTTTTTTTTTTTAAGATTTATTTGACAGAGATCACAAGTAGGCAGAGAGGAAGACTGAGAGGGAGGGGGAAGCAGGCTCCCCGCTGAGCAGAGAGCCCTATGTGGGGCTCGATCCCAGGACCCTGAGATCATGACCCGAGCCGAAGGCAGAGGCTTAACCCACTGAGCCACCCAGGCGCCCCACTAATAAATAAATCTTTAGAAATATATTCTAAACTAATAGACTACAACTTTCTTGATGTTTTTCAATATGATTAATCTTTCTGTTTTCTTTCAGGTTACTATAGAGATGAATGAGCCAGTTCAGCTAACTTTTGCACTGAGATACCTGAACTTCTTTACAAAAGCCACTCCGCTCTCTCCTACAGTAACACTCAGTATGTCTGCAGATGTACCCCTTGGTAAGATAATCTGTTTGCTGAATCTTGTTTTATAGATGGCATATGTGATACTTCTCAATAATTGTGTTCCTGTCTTCTTTCAGTTGTAGAGTATAAAATTGCTGACATGGGACATTTAAAGTACTATTTGGCTCCCAAGATCGAGGATGAAGAAGGATCTTAGGTGTTCTTAAAATCCAAGAAAATAAAGTTAAGCTCTTTAAGAACTGCTTTTGAGATGCCAGCATGTACTAAGTTCGTCATCAAATTTGTACCTCTTGAGTACATATGTAGATATTTTCTGTAAATAACCTATTTTTTCCTTCATTCTTTACAGTTTGTTTAAAGAATAAAATCCAAAGTCAAATTTGGTCTTGTTAACCTAGAAATATTTCTGCCTTACCTAAAAATACTTGTGTATTCATAACAAAAGGGTTTTGATTCTAAATGCAGTTTTGAGAATTTTTTTCAATTTAAATAAAAGTTTTTTGAATTTCAAACATAACAAGACAGTGCCTTCATTTGGACCATGACTGTTGCAAGTATCCTAGGGAATTCAGTTCAAGCTACCATTTCATGTAAATGTGCTTATTTTTCCAGTCTTAGAGCAGCCTGATAAAAATACATTTGATACAGCAATAAAAAGTATTCCGACTACAGTAGGTGAAAATATTTTTGGGATTCATTTGTCAAACTTATTTTGGTATTCTTCTAACTTGAGTTCAAGAAATAAACAGGAGAGTAGACCTATATATTTTGTTATTTTGTCAATTTTGTTAGTAAGAACTTTTTTTCAGCTTTATGTACCCAAAAGCTGTGTGGGCTTTAGAAGACTAGCACTGTTATAGGGCAGTGTTTCTTTAGCCTAGGGAGCCTTTTAAAAGAATCTTGAAAGATTTAGTAGATCTGGGATAGGGGCCAAGCAATATGTTTGTGCAAAAATAATTTTTCTAGTATAAGTAGCCTTTTTTGGGACTTAATCCTAGCAGTTGTGAAACAGACTGTTTAAATGTTCCTACTAATTGTGCCAAACTGGCATAGCACATACTGAAAATCGCTTTATTAAAGTCCTTTATTCCTGGTGTATTCTGTACTTAGTGGTTTAAATGACTGGTTCCTTTGTTGTAGTACCTGGACTGAGTTCTGGTTACTGGAGGTATAACCCACTATACCCAGTAGGTAACTAGTAATTACCTTCTGTGTGCCTGAGGGCAGGGAATGATATTGGCTGCAAAGGGGCCTGATGGAAGTTTTGGGAATGATGTAACTTTAATAGAGACCCGTGATGGTTCCAAGACTGTATGCACTTGTCAAACTCACCCAATTGTACTTTATTGTATGTAAATTATACTTTAATAAATCTGACATTTACAAAGCTTCATGTGCTGCAAAATGTCCCTTGTGGGCGGGCTTCTTACTTGGTTCAGGCCTTAAGTCGAGGAGAGGGAATCTGAAACACAAGAAGGTGGGGCCCCGCGAGAGTAATGGTGGGGTATTGATGCAGAGACCGCGGCGTGCCCAGAGGGAGGCCTACAGCCGTGGGCGCTGAATAGGAGACCTGCCAGCTCCAGTCATCCACAGCTTCTGTCTCCTGTGGGTGCCACTCAGCTTCCAACACTGCCCGAGAGGTCAGGGAAAGAAACAAGTAGCCGGTTTACCCAGAGTCTCACTGGGGCCCAGGGAGCGGACACCCTTGACACCTTAACAACCCAGCGGAGGTGCCTGGCAAACCGCCCCAAGGCCGCAGCGACTCCCGCCCCGGATACCGTCCGCAGTACGCAAGGCCAAAACAGAAGTTCCGGAAAGGGGACTGAGAGACGTGCTCCCGGTGACGCCACTTCCGGCACGCCGCCGTTTGGCGGGCCACTTCCGGCGTCAAGCGGGGGCGGCTGAGGGGTGGCAGTTAGGTGAGGCGGGCCATGAGACCTCTGGCGCTTCTGCTGCCAACCGTGAGGGAGCTCTCTGCACGCGGGCGGCCTGGCGCGGCGCTCCGGTAAGGCGTGTGTTCGGCGGGGCGGGAACAGGAGCGCCCCCATCAGGCACCCGGCGGGGCCGAGACTGCGCTCCCTGCCGAAACTTAGCTTCGTGTCCTGGCTGTGGAGCGTTCGCCAGCCTGGGCCACCGCTGGCCTCTTCCCAGAAACCGGTTTTGTTTGTTTCCGTCTAAATTCGCGTCGGTTTTTATTTGTCTTCCTGCCTAGGTCTGGAGACCGGCAGGAAGATAGTGTGTGTGGAGGCGCATAATGCTAGGCATTGCGCTCAGTGCTTTTCTGATGCTTTTAAAGCCTTGCAGCCCCCCTGTGCTCAGTTTGAGAGTTGCGGTGGAACCGGTCTAAAAAAAAAAAAAAAAATTCTTTGGGGAACTTGAATGGTGCTCTGAAAACCTCAGTTTCGTTTTTCCTTCCTCTTGCAGAATTCTTACTCTTTGCTATCAGTAAGCATTCGTCTCCCCTCTCCCTCACACCCTTCGCTTTTTTATTTTGATGCGGGTGTGTGAATAGGTAAAGCAGAGTCCGTAAACTTTTTTTTTTAAAAAAAACCATACAAATCAGAAGTGATTAAATGCCCTCACACCCCCACATGCCGGTAGTTTGGCCTTTAAATTTTGTAGAATTAAATTTACGTTATCATGTAATTGGGATCGCAACACTTAAAAACCTAGTATTCGATGCAGTTTGAGCTAACTTCAGAAAAGCATATAAATTAGCATACTGGATTCAGTACTTGATTTCTGCACTGTTATATAATTGCTAAAAAGGGACATTCACATTTAGCACCAATTCCATCATAATGCTAGCTATTTTAGCATTTTTATTATACATAGTTATTTTAGGTTGACTCTTGGCCACTTAAAACAGCTCATTAATAATTGGGATACAGAAAGCACTTTGACTAGTAGCTGGTATCTAAGTGTGGGTAATTATTAACCAACATTATTATAATGATGATGGCTATTTACAAAGTGTCATCCCAGAGGAAGGCAAAGTCTTTATGGTTTCTGGATTGTTTTTTTTAATGGTGCCCTTATTGTGAGATACCTAATTTTCTCTTTTTACAGATCCATGTCACCTTTAGAAATAGCTTCACAGTCAAAATAGATTTGTCTGTTGTGTCAAATTACAAATGTTCTCCAACTTAAATGTCATTGTTTTTTTATCTTATCTACTACCTCTTAAACTAGTGACAAAATAGCCATGATTTCATTACTGAAGTTGGTTTTGAATATTTTGCACAAAACACAAGTTTTATTTTTAATCTTTTTTAGGAGGCTATAGAAGTAATCTGGAAAATGAAATCACTACTTTCAGTGCTTAGGGTGGGGCAGAGAGGCAGACAAATTGGCACTGGTACAGCGCTGATTACCAGTACTGATAGTGCTGATAGCCAAATTTACTGGAGGCTCTGCAGATTTTTTTGCATTAAAAGAATGATACCGGACACCTGGGTGCCTCAGTCCGTTATGCGTCGGCCTTCTGCTGGGCTTTGGTGGTGATCTCAGGATCTTAGGATCGAATCCCACATGGGGCTCCTTGCTCAGTGGGGAGCCTGCTTCTTCCTCTGCCTGCTGCTTCCTCTGCTTGTGCCCTCTCCCTCTGACAAATAAACAAAATCTTTTAAAAATTAAAGAAAATTAAATTTAAAAATAAAAATAAATAAAAGAATGATATCCATTAGGGGGAATCAACAAAATGCTTAATGTGAGTCTATTCCATATCCCACCCAATCTCCCTCCCTGGCAAGTAAGAATCATTTGAGCTTACGCTCCTCTTGCTTTTTCCTGTAGCAGGGCCAGGGGCCAGGCAGTACTATAGCAGAATGACTGAAAATGTGGACTTTGGTGTCAGACTTGGATTTAAGTCACCACTCTTCCACCTGCTCTGTGTGGAGGGTTTGGAAAAATTAGGAAGCACAGGAATATTGGTGAGAAGATAAACATGAGGTCTGTTTCTTGGTCAGTGTCTTGACTTTCATTCTACCAGGACAAGCCAGAGAAGGTACATAAGGAGAATGTTTTCACTTTGTCAAAGGAATATCAGATTTTAAGTGCAGTGGAGCATGAATTGCCAGTTGCTTAGTATGACATCTCAGCCCAAATATGTAACACACTGTGCTCAGTGGCATATAATGACATTTTCCTTTGTCTTCAGACTGTAGCTGTGTCAGTGTGTTATGATGCCGTCTCGTACCAACCTGGCTACTGGAATCCCCAGTAGTAAAGTGAAATACTCAAGACTCTCCAGCACAGACGATGGCTACATTGACCTTCAGGTAAATGCGGAAGGGAGTTAATGAGACTGGCAAGCTCCGTTTCTGTTGAGTTAGCAGGAAGACCTTCTAGATGGAGGTTTTGCCATCTCTGGGGATTAGAAGAAGCAGCAAGAAGGACACTTATCTCTGAGACCCTTTCAGCCATAGTTTGCAGAAGGAGGGGCCTTGGTAGAGCAGTTTCAAACCAATATAAACATTGTTCATTTCTAAGAATTTTTAGTTGTAACGCCAAAGCCCAGTAGTTACAAATTTTATTTAATTTTTCTGGGAAATACTCAGATTGTGTTTTGTTAAGTAGAATTTTTTTTAAGGACTGTGTCATTGGTTCATTTACACTTTAGTCAAAGCCAGTTCATCTTTTAAGGGAGAAACTAACTGCTAAAGCCAACAGATTGTGGGAATCTTCCTTCTTTCCTGATGTCATGAGATCCAATTTATTAAAGGTATTCTTTTGGCAAACAGTAAGTAAAACAGAATATTTGTTAAGTTTGTATCCTACCCTGATTCGTTATTTATAAAATACTTAATGGTGTAGCATATCTCCTGCCTACTTTCCCTTAGAATAGTTTAGGTGGAACCAGGGCCAAGGAGGAAGAGGCAGGAACCCATCCCTTTAAATATAAACAAATCAATGACTCTTTGCACTCTTCAGACCCATACTTGAAGGAGAGAAGTTTTGTTTTTTGAAAGCACATCTGAGAAGCTTCCAGCCGGTTAGGTCAGATACAGAAATGAGGCAAACCTCAGAAAGCTTGTGTCTGAATCTTAACTTTGAATAGAACTTATTAACAAGTCAGGTTACTTGATCCCTGGGGTGGGCAACTAATGCTTTAGAAAAAGCTGTTTCTAAAACCTTTGTTTTAGTATGCTCACTTAACTTTGAATGCCAGAAGTCACTTGTTTTCTTTACTTCTCCAGATCACGATGTTCACTCTTGAATTCCTAGAGATTAGTACAGCCTTCCATATGCCAGGCACTTAATAAATATCTAATATCTAATCAATGAATGACCATAAAGTATCTTCTGTTTTTGTAAGAAAATATTTTCTTATGGTGAATGGTACATGGAATAAAATTAAAAGTAGAAAGAGTAACATTCTGCTGGGACTCCTCCGAGTGGCTGTTAGAGCAGTAATTAGAGTTTCACCTCCTATTTGTCCCTTGCCTTTCTCTCCCAGAGCTCTAGTGGGTAGTAGGACTTCCTTCAAGACACACAAACCAACCACATTGGTTCTTATTATCCTCCTTGCTTTAAAGTGTTTCAGTCTTGGTATTTTCATAATGCTGTGTCTTTTGTTTGTTTTTCTTCCAGTTTAAGAAGAGTCCTCCTAAGATCCCATATAAGGCCATTGCGCTTGCGACAGTGCTGTTTTTGATTGGGGCCTTTCTCATAATCATAGGCTCCCTCCTGCTGGCTGGCTATATCAGCAAAGGGGTAAGCTGAAGGGTTTGTGGGAATGTGCATGAAATCCTTAAAGTGTGAGTCTGGGCTCTATTTTATATTCATATCTAGTACAGGAGTTTCCAGCAGAAAGAAGAGAGTTTTCTTTTAGATTTTGTTCTCTGATAACAAAACATTCATTTCTTTTTTTTGAGCAACAACATGCTTGTCCCAGTTTCTATGAGGTGTGTGTGTGTGTGTGTGTGTGTGTGTCTGTGTCTGGGTGGGTGGGACAATTTTCCTTCTGAGATGTCAAGCAGTCTTCCCACTGTCACAGTTTGGAACAGCAAAGCTGAGCCTAGTATTGAGGATTTCTGATTGATAAAGGCTGTACCTAGAGTAGAATGTGTTATTATAATTTTGCAGTGCCACAGACATTCCAGGTGTGGGGAGAAGCAATGAGGCTTGTATAGGTCTGGGGCACTGACCATGCCAGGATTTGTGACTCTCGAGTCTGATCCTTACTACATTGGGTTTGGTTGGAGTTCTTGTTGAGCTTCAGAATGTTATCTTTATTACCTAAAGTGGTGTTTGATGGTTTTTTTTCTTGGGCTATATACATATGCTAATAGTGCCCAAGTTGATCTGAACTAATAATGATCACAAGTCATGGTCATATTGTCCTGCAGAAGGAACACAGCCAACATCTGAAAAACTGTGGACATTATAGAAATTGAGAATAGTAGCATTGTAGCAATAAAATGGCTGCATATGGTTTGTTTGTTTTTTTTAAATATTTTATTTATTTATTTGTCGGAGAGAGAATGAGCGAGCACAGGCAGACAGAGTGGCAGGCAGAGGCAGAGGGAGAAGCAGGCTCCCTGCCGAGCAAGGAGCCCGATGTGGGACTCGATCCCAGGACGCTGGGATCATGACCTGAGCCGAAGGCAGCTGCTTAACCAACTGAGCCACCCAGGCGTCCCGCTGCATATGGTTTTTAAGAAGTGAATCTGATTTGCCATTGGTCCTTATGTACTTAAAATTATTATGTGGTTACCAGATGCTTACTTGGTGCAGTCTTTGTTTGAACATCTAACTTCAGGACTGTGCCTTCAGTTAACTTTCATTGCAGTATGCAGTATCAGTCCCAGAGGACTCTGTTAATTACAAATATTAAGAGTGGAGGTGAGATCCACATGCAGCAAATATCATTTTACCTTGTATAGTTTATAAAAGACTGCCTTATAACTAAGGATAAAGATGTTAATTAAGAGAATCACTAATAAGATTGGTTTGGAGGGGTTTTTTTTCACTTTTTATTACAGATATTTCAAAAACAGAAGTTTTTGAAGTTTTTAAACCCCTGTGTGTCTCCCATTCATCAACAGTTATAAACATTTTGCTTCATGTATTCCCCCAACTTTTTTTTCCTGTGTAGGAAACCGAATGCCAGATTTATATTTTGCTGATATTCTTTTTTATTTTGAGAGAGAGAGGGCGTATAGGAGCAGTGGTGGGGTGGAGGGCAGAGGGAGAGGGAGAGAGAGAGAATGAGAATCCTAAGCGGGCTCCACATCCAGCAAGGAGCCCAATCTCACAGCCCTGAGCTGATGAATCAAGGGACTGATGCTTAACCGACTGAATCACCCAGGCACCTCTATTTTGCTGGTATTCTCAAGTGTGCATCTTCAGTATGCATCTGTAACAGTTTTTATATAAGTTTACAGGTGCTGTATTAATATCTTTGATCTTCATATTTTTGTTAGATTTAGAGACTTGCTAAGATTCAGGTTAGTTTTGCCTTAGAAATATATTTCACAGGAGGTGCTGTGTACTTGCTATGGCGGGTTGGTTCTGAAACTTCGTTGTTCATCAGAATCATCTGGCAGACTTGTTAACACACAGATTCCTTAGTTCCATTCTCAGAGATTCTAGTTCTGTAGGTGGGTTGTGAGAATCTGCATTTCTAACAAGTTCCCAGGTAATGCTGGTGGTCCATCAACCACAATTTGAGAACCAAATTGTGGTATTAGGAGGCACGTAATGGTTATCCTGCTTTTAGTTGATATTAAGGTAGATTGTTGGGTTTAAATGCCTTCAGCCTAATTAATTTATTATAAATTTCCCCATTACTATTTATACTAGTGAATGCAATTCTGTCATTTTCTACGTTCATTAGCTGAAATTCTGCTGTAAAGATCTTTCTCAAATCTACCATCTGTTTACCCCAAAATATAATGCATATAGTGAAGGTAGGAAAATGTTTTTCTGCTTCACAACTTTTATAAAAATACACCTAGCAACCTCAAAACCTCAAAAGGTAGTCAGAGAATGGTATCAGTATAAACTCCTATTTTTTCTATTATCTATTTGTGTTTCAATCAATCACAGTCCATATTCTTTTTTTTTTTAAGTAGACTCCACACCCAGTGTGGAACCCAGCGCGGGGCTTGAATTCAAAACCGTGAGATCAAGAGTCAGATGCTTAACCAACTGAGCCGCACAAGTGTCCCCCCATATTCTTTTTAGTATCTAAATTGTTCCGTATTTGGTCAGTAGGACTCCTTCATGTTACTTCTTTGTCTTTTAAACATGGCCTAGGTAGCCTTTGATAGCTTTCTTGCTTTCTGGCACAGCAAGTTATCCCAGGCCCAACTATATATTTCCTGTCTCCTAACTTGTAAACAACCATTTCTCCGAAGAGCCTTGGTTTCTGTATAGAAAGTAGATTTAGAGAGATCACAGACTGGGCATTAGTGGTGCTCATGCTTCGGTTTTGATTGTTTCTAGACCTTTTCAGCAATGGAATCAAGAAATAGGTATCTTTTTTTTTTTTTTTAAAGATTTTATTTATTTATTTAACAGACAGAGATCACAAGTAGGCCAAAGAGGCAGGCAGAGAGAGAGGAGGAAGCAGGCTCCCCGCTGAGCAGAGAGCCCGATGTGGGGCTCCATCCCAGGACTCTGAGATCATGACCTGAGCCGAAAGCAGAGGCTTTAACCCACTGAGCCACCCAGGCGCCCCAAGAAATAGTATCTTTTAGAAAACAGTTTTCAGTGCAAATTTAAGATTAGAGTTAATTTAATTAGAGCTTAATTTCTTTGATATTATGTGGGTATATCTACCCTATGATAGTGATGTCATTACTTATTTGCCTTATTCTATGTTATACATATAATAGCTTTAAAATAGTATTGCGGGGAGCACCTGGGTGGCTCAGTCCGTTAAGCCTCTGACTCTTGGTTTCAGCTCAGGTCATGATCTCAGAGTTGTGAGATTGAGCCCCATGTTGGGCTCCGAGTCTACTTGTCCCTCTCTGTTCACACCCCCCAACTTGCTCATGTGTGCGTGCGTGCTCTCTCTCTCTCTCTCTCAAATAAATAAATCTTTAAAAAAATAAGATAACAGGGATGCCTGCATGGCTCAGTCAGTTAAGCAGCTGCCTTTGACTCAGGTTATGATCCCAGGGTCCTGGGATTGAGTCCCACATTGGGCTCCTGGCTCAGCTCCCTTTGCCTGCTGTTCCTTGTGCTCACTCTCTGTCTCTCTCTGTCTTTCTGACAGATAAATAAAAATAAATAACATCTTTAAAAAAAAAATACCAGCATGAGTGTTGTGTTAATGCTAAGTATAGGAAGGCTAAATGCACTATAAATTTCCTTTGCAGTTCTTTAATCCCACTAAGGATGTACAGTCAATATCTTGCAGAAGAAAAAAAGAAGCAGGAAAGTAGAAAATGTAAAATAAAATAACAGAAATAGCACCAAGTATGTCAGTTGTGAGAGTTGTAGACTGTTACTGTTTTTGATGTTCACATAGTCCCATCTTTAGGCTGAGACAGCCCCTTCAAGTTCTCTTTCCTTTTTTTTTTTTCTTTCCTTGGTTTTAAGCTGGGATTTATTGAGTCATTGTGTGTCAGCTGAGGCTGCTTGCTTTACATGTATTACCTCACTTAGTTTTTACTGTCTTATATGAGGTAAATACTCCTCTATTTCTATTTGAACAACACAGTCAAAATTATATTGAGTAGATAATCTACCAATATACATTGTGTAACTAGCCGTGTTAAAAGAAGATTTTTAGGGATGTTTGGGTGGCTTGGTTAAGTATCTGCCTTCAGATCAGGTCATGATCCCAGGGTCCTGGAATTGAGTCCCACATTGGGCTCCTTGCTCACCAGGGAGCCTGCTTCTCCCTCTGCCTGTCACTCCTCCTGGTTGTGCGCGAGTGCCTGCTCTCTCTGACAAATAAATAAATAAAATATTTTTTTAAAAAAAGATTTTTAGACTGGGTTTAAATCCTTAGTTGAGGGAAGACTTAAAATCAGTGGGAAAAATGACTTATCAGATAAAGGGCTAGTATCCAAAATCTATAAAGAACTATCAAACTCAACACCCAAAGAACAGATACTCCAGTCAAGAAATGGGCAGAAGACATGAACAGACATTTCTGCAAAGAAGACATCCAAATGGTCAACAGAGACATGAAAAAGTGCTCAGCATCACTCGGCATCAAGGAAATACAAATCAGAACCACAGTGAGATACCACCTCACACCAGTCAGAATGGCTAAAATTAACAAATCAGGAAATGACAGATGTTGGCGAGGAAGCGGAGAGAAAAACCTACACTGTTGGTGGGAATGCAAGCTGGTGCAGCCACTCTGGAAAACAGTATGGAGCTTCCTCAAAAAGTTGAAAATAGAGCTACCCTATGACTCAGCAATCACACTACTGGGTATTTGCCCTAAAGATACAAATGTAGTGATCTGAAGGGGCACATGCACCCAAATGTTTATAGCAGCATTGTCCATAATAGCCAAACTATGGAAAGAACCTAGATGTCCATCAACAGATAAATGGGTAAAGAAGATGTGGTATAGATATACAATGGAATACTATGTAGCCATCCAAAACCGCAAAATCCCCCTGGGGCTAATAAATACATTATATGTTAATTTTAAAAATTAAAAAATTATTTTAAAAAAATCACGAAATCCTGCCATTTGCAACAACATGGATGGAACTAGATGCTAAATGAAATAAGTCAATCAGAGAAAGAGAATTACCATATGATCTTTCTGATACAAGGAATTTTATTTATTTATTTATTTATTTATTTGACAGATAGAGATCACAAGTAGGCAGAGAGGCAGGCAGAGAGAGAGGTAGAAGCAGGCTCCCCGTGAGCAGAGAGCC
>PISX010013826.1:0-15578 GCA_004024625.1 Mellivora capensis | reverse complement strand
ACATTATATGTTAATAAAAAGAAAAAAATTAATGGGAAAAAAATCACAGAGGAAAAGGAGGATAAGCTTAACTGTATAAACATTTAAAACTATACCTAAAAATAAGGCAGAGCAATTTTATAAGAGTGGATTCATTCATTTAATATATTTATTTATATGTTGGGTACAGGTGGTGATCTAGGGATGAACAAAATTCCCTGCCCTCCTGGAACTCCCCAGATAGTTGAAGCCCTACACTAAACACCATTTCTTCCTCTTTGACCTGTGAATTGTGATTATGGGAATATACACTAAAGAAAGAATCTGAAAGGCTAAGAAAAAGAAGTTTATTGTGTTATCCTGTACAGTTACAAAAAGTGAGAGACAACCAAAGTATCCAATAGTCGGTGGGGCATGGTTAAGTAAAATTGTGGTGCATCCATTACAGTGGAATGGTAGACACCATTAGTTGACATAATGTGTTAGTTTCAGATGTACAACATGATTCGATATAGTATATATTGGAAAATGATCACAATAAGTCTAGTTAGCATCCATCACCACACATAGTTTTTTTCCTTGTGATGAGAGCTTTTAAGATCTACTCTCAGCAGCTTGCTAATACACAACACAGTGTTTTTAGCTATAATCACCATGTTGTACACTGCATCTCCAGAACTTATTTTGTGAATGGAAATTTGTACTTTCTGACATCTTCACCCATTTTGCCTGTTTCCAACCCCCAGTGCAGAACTTTTCATAAGACTTTGGCAATTGCTTGTTATATTAAGAGACTAAAACAAGGGCGCCTGGGTGGCTCAGTGGGTTAAAGCCTCTGCCTTCGGCTCAGGTCATGATCTCAGGGTCCTGGGATCGAGCCCCGCGTCGGGCTCTCTGCTCAGCAGGGAGCCCGCTTCCTTCCTCTCTCTCTCTGCCTCCTTGTGATCTCTCTCTGTCAAATGAATAAATAAATAAATCTTAAAAAAAAAAAAAGACTAAAACAAGGCACAGGGTATGGTGTGTTCACAACTAGAAACTAGAAAGGAGAACAGAAGGAAATAAGGGAAGTATCTGTGGATGCAGATGGACAATTTATTTATAATTTTTAGTGCTTTGTAGTTTTTCTGCATTTTATAATAAGGAGGAAAAGAGATGTAAACCTGTTCACTTGGTAGCATACTACCCAAAGGAAATGCTCTGAAGAGTGTAAAATACTGATGTATGGGTTGAACCTATGGCTTTATTTTAAAAGTGATCATTTGTATGGTACTAATGTGTTTGCCTCCTTCTGCCACTAGGGGGCAGACCGGGCCGTTCCCGTCCTGATCATTGGCATCCTGGTGTTCCTGCCAGGATTTTACCACCTGCGCATCGCCTACTATGCATCCAAAGGCTACCGGGGTTACTCCTACGATGACATTCCAGATTTTGATGACTAGCTAACCCACCCTCAACCCTGAGGAGAAGAGTCACAGATGGGACTGAAACCAGCTTTAAGATACTGAGCAGAAACTGGCAAAGGGCTAAGGCATTCTGCAGTTTGCAGATGTTAAACAAAAGAATGGCCAGATTTTACGGGTCCATCCTCAAGATGTCAACTGAGCTTACAATTACAAATTAACTGATTAGGACATGCTCTATTTTTCATCTCCTGGCTCTGGCAAAAACTGATAAGTTTTTCCACACGAATATGTATCTTGGAAAAGTAGCAATGTTAATATGTGGGAAGGCAGGAGGTTCTTGTGTAATGCAGAGTGTTACTGCTGCCACCCTTGTTAGAGTTCAGCATTTCATTTAAATAGTCCTCATTGTCAGTTCTGGTAGCAAATGGAAGAATTTAATATGTCAAATTTCATATTACTAGTAATTTATTTTGAAAACATCTAAGTAGCTTATCCCTACACTCATCTCTCACTCTCACTTTGTGTTCTAGTGGAAGACCTTGGCAAATCAAATGTCAGTGTAGGTGCATCTGTAATATTTTTTACTTGCTTTCTTATTAACAGCAGCCAGGACATTTTTAAGTCTCAGAGCAAGTTTCTAGAAGGTAAACACCCCTCTGTTCACCAATCCTTGGTCAGCTTTGATTTGGTCCACCAGTAAGCTGGCCAGCATATAATATGGGTTATTCTGTTCTTTGTAGATCAAGATGTTCTGTATATCATGCCTTTAAGGACTGGATTTTGGCTGTTTTCTGAGGAAAAAAATGTAGATAAGTGGTTGTTAAGTAGAGATTATAAACCTGTTGTTAGCATCTTGCATTATGATGTCATTCTGCTAAAGATTGCAAGACTCAGCCTGGATCCCTAGATGGACTAGCCTGCCTTAGTTTGATTCTGGTTCCTAGCTTGCACAAAGTGACATATTCAAAAGAAATTAAAATGTCAAAATCTAAACCTAGACTTACAGTGAGTTAATTTCAAGTATATTTCAGAAAACATTTTAATGATTATATGATATCTTTGATCCCAGTACCCAGGACCACCTTCCTTTTTAGATAGTGGGCCTTGTGGGTCAGACTGCTTTTCAGTCATCCTCTTACTGTGAGCTTATGAACATGGGCAGCTAGAAGCCTGGAAGGGCCATCAGCTGAGATTTGGAGGGCTGTGGGTAGAACAAGTTTATTGGGGGAGGTGAGTTCACTTTTAATGTGTTAAATTGTAGATGGGTACTCTACATCCACATGAAACTGTTTAGTAGGCAATTGTAAACCATGGATCTGGAGTTCAGGAGATAATTTAGGCCAGGGATAGAAATTAGGGAGTCATTGTCGGGACAATATCTAAAAGCTGGATGATACCACTCACAGAGTGAGTGCATATGGGGAAAAAACTAGCACTCGGGAAATGAGGGACAGAGAGGTGTGATGTGAAGCAACCTCTGAAGTTAGGTGCATTTGGTAATGGGAGAGGAGTCTGGGGAGGCCAGTACTCTAATTGAAGCTCCTGAGCCTTGACACTGGAGTTGTAAAGATATCGATAAAGCTTTATACTGGGAACTGTTTTATTTTGTTTTTAAAGATTGATGTTATTTATTTATTTGAGAGAGAAAGCACAAGAGAGGGGAGGGTCAGAGGGAGAAGCAGACTCCCTGCTGAGCAGGGAGCCTGATGCAGGACTCCATCCTGGGTCTTGTTGATCCTGAGACTCCATGATCATGACCTGAGCCAAAGGCAGTGGCTTTAACCAGCTGAGCCACCCAGGCTCCCATCCTGGGAACTGTTTGTAAAGCAAAGGTCAGACCAGAAGGTTTTGGCCAAACCAAATTATTTGGTCCCTTTTTTTTTTTTTTTTTTTTTTAAGATTTCATTTATTTGAAAGAGAACGAGCAAGGATAGGGGAGAGGGGAAGCAGGCTTGTGGAGCTTGAGCAGGGCTCAATCCCAGGACCCCAAGATGACAACCTGAGCCAAAGTCAGGAGTCAGATGTTTAACCAACTGAATCATCCAGGTATCCCTCAAGTATTGTTTACAGACTCCCTGTAACTTTGCATTGACAGTATGTGTGTATCTTGGCCCTTTTTAGAAAACATCTAAATCTAAATTACAATGGTGAATGTTTCTTCAACCTTTGCCAAATGTGCCAAGCAATTTTATTCCTTACTGTTTCATTTTAATCCTTGGAAAAAAACAAGTTGGATAGTATTCTTAGGTAATAGGTTGGACATTTGGGACTCAAGGCAAAGCCTGAATTCCCCTTACCAAATATGAAAACCCAAATGCCTTTAAGGGCCGGGCAAGTGAAGAGGGGTAGAGGTCAACAGAGCCATAGACAGTAGTGGGGACCCAAGTCAATTGTGAGATGTATATTTTACCTAAAAACAGCCTCCTCCCTACCCCCGTCCCCTGCAATGTTGGCTGAACCATTTGCTCTAGCTTTATAAAGATTTTCTTTTTTTTTTTTTTAAGATCTTATTTATTTATTTGACAGAGCGAGACACAGAGAAGGAGAGAACACAAGCAGAGGGAGTGGGGGAGAGAGAAGCAGACTTCCTGTTGAGCAGGGAGCCCAGTGTGGGCCTCCATACCAGGATCCATCCCAGGACGCTGGGGTCATGACCTGAGCAGAAGGCAGATGCTTAACAACTGAGCCACCCAGGCGCCCATAAAGATTTTCTTATTTGTGCAACAACTCTTGGGCCTCTCGTCATTTCCAAGGCTAAAAATCCTCCCCGGTTGCATCAGCTATTCCAGCTGTGATGGAGATTCAGACTTGTTCTCCCTGGATAAGCTTCGCCTGGTCAGTGGGCCCACCACATATTCCTTCCTGCCAGGTCTTGTGAGGTGCTAAGTACATAACAGGAAAAACTGAGCATGGTCAGTGAGGAGCAGAGGTTGCAAACTAGTGGACACATGTTGGCCTGCATTTTGTTTTTCAAAATGGAAAGGTTCACGTTTTGATTTGGGGATTTTTGTGAAAATAGCTAGGATTTTTCTTCCTTCCTGAGAGGCTACAACCAACTGAAGCAAGGTAGTAAAGCAGCTTTGTCTGAGCAGAATTCTCCAGGTCACCACAGTCCTCACCACTGCTTGCTTGTGTGCCCAACCCGCTAGTTGTTTTCATTAAGGGCAAGAGTGTCTCAGAGTCCCACAAAGTCTAGCACAGTGTTTGTGGACACTTCAGTTTCTTAAATGAAGAACCAAAGTTGAAAGTACATTTCCATCCCAGGATGCTGTGTTACGTTCCTCTGAGGTGTGGATAGTTGGGCTGGTGCCATTTGATTCAGATGGTCCTAGATGACCTTCCCGTCAGCTGCCAGGCAGGCCAGCTCCTCAGATTGATTTGGTGCTACCTGTTGAGTCCGGTCTCTGCCTAGTACCCTCTGCTCAGCTGTTGAGCCCAGTTCACAGCCACCTGCACGTTCCCGCCTTCAGGGTCCTGGGGTGTCCCTGCCAGCTGGCACTGAAGAGCCTTCTGTTCCTGGTTCAGTGGAAGCTGGTGGAGGGACTTTCAAAGGGTTATAAACCAAATTAACTCATCTTGGTTGTCTTGTGTCATCTAAACTATCTCGAGGCTTCTCTCTTAAACATAATCCCCTAGGCTCCTGGCCTCACACGTTCGGTTAGGGTTTAGTGCCAGGGTGGGGAGGGGGTCGAGTCTTATTAGCTGTGAGGCTTTGGGCAAAGTAGTCTGGAGCTTCACTTCCCTTACACAGTGAGGATAAGCCAGTTCCTACCTGTGAGGGTGAATGTGAGGACTAAATAAAACCATGAGAGAGGGCGCTGCACGCACAGCCTTTTGCACAGTTAGCGGGGTTAATGGAAGCTGCTGTTGGAGGAAGTGAAGGCGGTCGCTCCTTTGGCTTCGGGGAGTAGTTTCTCGGGTGAAACTCAGGAGGGGAGAGAGCCCATCTGCTATCCCTGGGCCCAGCCTGTAGAATCTGCTGTTCCATGGTGGAACCACCCTGGAGTTAGGGGCCCGAGCTAGCATGGCAGCCGGCCCCAGCCAAGGCAGGGCTCCCTGCCCTGACGGAATGGAGGGAATGAGACAGTCTCCAGCCTCTGGTCCTCCATCAGCATGCAGCTGGCAGGCACACTGTGTGCTCCAGTCCTGTGGAATGCAAGGGGAAGGGAGAGTACCAGAGCACCCCATTGTAGCCATCATGTGGGCCACAGAGGCCCCTGCCCCAGAAGGCCCTGCGGGGAGGTCCTTGGAGACCCAAGGTGGTGTAGCAGTTGCTCTAGCAGACCACCTTGCCTGGAGCTTGTTCTTCCCCCGCTCACCTCCCGTGGGCCCTGTTCTCACCTCTTTCTCCACTTTCCCTCCTCAGTCTTGGCCCTTGCTACTCCAAGCATGGCCTGCAACCAGGAGTTGGTTACAAATGCAGAATCTTGGGCATGCCCCAGCCCTGTTAAATCCAAGCCTGCATTTTGACAAGACCTGTAGTGTGTCAGTGCCTGAGGACCACTGGTTTGGGGCTCCCTGTGCCTCTTAATCCGTTTTTTTCCCTTTGGGCCTGGACCTCCTCTGGCAGCACCAATGGCTGATGTGGGGGGGGAATCAAAATTTAGAGCTCCCCCTCCTTGATCCACCATGACTCTCCAGCTAGTAACACCCAGTGTCTTGAGGAAACTTCACAGAAATGGCACAGACACAACACAGGGAGGCTTTGTGAAGATGCTTCGTGTGAGCAGTGAGAAACCGAAACAAGTCCCACAGGTGGGGAAGGTCTGTGGCAGGAGTGGGAGCACATTCAAGTGCTCTGAAGGCCAGGGGAAGGGAGCTGTGTAATTTAGGACACAGTGAGAGGCAGGATATATTTTCCTGCATATGTGAGAGGCAGGCTTTGCGACTCAGGAGTTTCCCCTGAACACTGGAGGTGCTGTCTTTCCTCCCTGGCTCTGTGGGTCTCCAGTACCTCCATGCTTTCATTTCTCTTACTAACAGGAGAAGAGCCAACTAGAAAATGCTCTAGTCTTGGCTAAGGCATTGGTCCTTCAGGAACTTTTCTCTGAGATTAATATCCATAGAGTTTGCTCTGAGACCACCACCCTCAGGACCAGTATGCCCCTATAACTGAAAAGGTGACAGCAGCTGAATCACCGACGCAGCTAGGAGGGTTTGTGGCCTGGCAGAGTGGAGATGACAGGCACCAGGCAAGAGTTGTCACCACCAGGGGCTGGTACTGAGACAGATCTCTGGATATAGCTGCAGGCTCCTGTCCCTTTAGCCAGGATCTGGACATTTGAAGACTTCAGAGCATATTGCCAGGGTATTTGCCAAGAGCACCAGGTTTCCCCTTCTCGGGGATGTCAGCAAATGCCAGGTATCTTCTCCATTTATTGGAAGTGAAACCACAGTGGGACCAAAAGAGCATGGAATGAATGGGCCCAAGATCAAGGACTCCTGCTCATTCTGAACATTGACTCAAGATTGTCTTCTACTGTATTGCTCTCCCAGAGCTGCTGGCAAGGTAGAGTTCATTTACTGTTTACTTTCCAAGGCCTGGGTCACCAAAACTTGGAACATGAGAGTACTTTGGAGGCAAGATATCTCTTTATTAAAACAACTCAACTTAAACATTAAATGAAAAAGTAGACCACAGAGCTTTGAAGGCCACTCTATCTTGATACAGTTAGGTCCTCTAGATGCGTTAACCATTATTAGTCACAGCTTTAATCTAACCTTAGTTTTATCTCCAGACTTTGTTTTAGATCTGTCTGTTAATTCACCTTGAATTCTACTTTTGAGTTTATCCATGAAATGTTTTTTGGGTACCTACTATGGACATTTGCCAGATATCAAAAAGGAATCTCGCACTTCCTCCAGAAGTTTGCAACTTACTTAGGGAGGAGAGCTCCATATCTGAGCTAGCTAACCAATGTAATAAGTAATATTCATCCACTAATAATTTAGACAATTGTTGCTCTGCTAAGTGGATTGGAGAGGAAAGGAGGCTCAGCAGGCTCTGAATGGGTCTGGTGGAGACAGGACTTGAGCTGGACCAAGGGCAGATGGGAGGGAACTTGGACGAACTTGTTCCTCCTCCCCACACACACATAACACATACACTGGTAATGGGTGCCATGTCCAGGCAGGGCATTGGGAGAGTTGGAGATAAGGTTGCCTAGGTTACACGGGACTAGGTTGTGACCAGCTAAAGAATGAGAAACTAGGGTAGTTTTCTTTTTAAACTTTATTTTTCATAAACAGTTAAACCAGGCTTTTTATGAAAATCATTTGTTCTTAGCAATCCCTGCTCCCTCATTCCCCAAGGGACAAACCACCCACCTTCCCACCTTTGGTTCTTCCAGCTGAATCTCCTTGTATTGACTTTGAGCTCTCTACATGATACATTACCACTTCACAAATTTTCAGTACTAGGCCTAATCAGTTGACTTCATCTGGTAGAAAATGGAGATTTTGCTCCATTCCCTCACTGTCTCCCATCCTCCTCACATACTTGCAAGCCCTCCATTTTTTCCTTATAACTGCGTGATTTTGGATGAATCCATATTCAACATTGTGATGTGACTAAGAACATATAAACCCTATTTTCAGCTTAGCCAGGACGTACATTATGACTTACTTCTCTCTTCTGGCTCAACTTTTAGCTTTCCTTGGAGCTGACAATCTTGTTTCATTTTTTTATGTGATCTTCTATGTACTGTCACTAATTCAGACTCTGCCATTTCTATATGTACCCCTGGTATTCTGTCCTTGTCATTGGGAACTCCCACTGGAGCCCGCTGCCCTTTCTTGCCCTGCTTATTTTCCTCCAGAGGTGAGGATGTGACTGCGGAGCCCTCAGCCAGCCCATGTGACTTCTGTGGAGATGTCTGGTGCCGCTCAGATTCCAGGTTCTTCGGTTGGCTACTGGTTTTTTTTTTGTTTTTTGTTTTTTGTTTTTTTCTGGATGCTTAAAGAAGTTGCATTCAGTGTTCTGACATTTCACAGGGACACATCTTTTTGTTGGCCCATTTTTCTTCAGCGTAGGTACTCTGGTACCTCGTATCTTTTAGTGTTAGGGAATTTTCTGAAATGAATTTCTTTGATAATTTCCTTCACTCTAAAGTCTCTGTTTTCTGTTTCTGGAATTGTTTCTTTAGGGGTTGGCCCTTATCTTTTCTCTCCAATTTTTCATATTTTTGTCTTTTTTCCATATTTTGTGTTTTTTATCTCCTTTATGGAAGGCTTACTTGCCTCTGTCTTCCCATGCTTCTGTCATGCTTTTTGGTTTTTTGCTATCATGGTTTCAGTGTCCCAAGAGTCTCTTTAATGTTCTAGGTGTTCTTTTTATGGCAATAAAATTTTATTTTGTGGCCGTAACATTTTTTCTTATCTCAATATATTATCAATTTAATATTCATTTAATCAGGGCACTTGTTTGGCTCAGCTGGTAGAGCATGTGACTCTTGACCTTGGGTCTTGAGTTCAAGCCCTACATTGGGTGTAGAGCTTATTTAAAAAAAAAAAAAAAAAAAAAAAGGAAAGAAACAGGGATGTCTGGATGGCTCAGTCAATTAACCTTCTGACTTCAGCTCACGTCATGATCCCAGGGTCCTGGGATCGAGCCCTGCATTGGACTCACTGCTCAGTGGGGAGCCTGCTTTTCCCTCTCCTGCTCCCTCTGTTTGTGCTCTCTCTCTCTGTCAAATAAATAAATAAAATCTTTTAAAAATATATTTTTAAAAGACATAAATACTCATTTATCAGCATAACAGTCAGAATGGTCCTTTAACAATACATCACATCAGGGGCGCCTGGGTGGCTCAGTGGGTTAAAGCCTCTGCCTTCGGCTCAGGTCATGATCTCAGGGTCCTGGGATCGAGCCCCACATTGGGTTCTCTGCTCAGTGGGGAGCCTGCTTCCTCCTCCTCTCTCTCTCTGCCTGCCTCTCTGCTTACTTGTGATCTCTGTCAAATAAATAAATAAAATCTTAAAAAAAAAATAATACATCACATCAGGGACGCCTGGGTGGCTCAGCTGGTTAAGCGGCTGCCTTCGGCTCAGGTCATGATCCCAGCATCCTAGAATCGAGTCCCACATCGGGCTCCTTGCTCGGTGGGGAGCCTGCTTCTCCCTCTGCCTCTGCTGCCACTCTGCCTGCCTGTGCTCACTCTCTTTCTCTCTCTCTGGCAAATAAATAAATAAAATCTTTTTTTTTTTTTAAGATTTTATTTATTTATTTGAGAGAGAGGCAGTGAGAGAGAGCATGAGCGAGGAGAGGTCAGAGGGAGAAGCAGACTCCCCGTGGAGCTGGGAGCCCGATGCGGGACCCGATCCCCGGACTCCGGGATCATGACCCGAGCCGAAGGCAGTTGTCCAACCAACTGAGCCACCCAGGCGTCCCTAAATAAATAAAATCTTAAAAAATATATAAAATAAAAATACATCACATCATGTCATTCCTCTCAAAACACCACAGTGATTCTGCATCTGACTCACAGGGAAAGCCCAGGTTCTCTGCAGGGACTGATGTGCCCCAATGTGCTCTCTCCTCCCCCGGCCCCCTGTCATTGGCTCTTCTACCTCTGTTCACCGACTCCAATCACACTGGCCTCCTCAGCGTTGCTTGACTTCTTCAGACCCACTCCCACTTTAGCACCTTGGCGCTGACTGTTCCTTCTGCCCAGAATCCCTCACTCCTTCAAAATTTTGCTCAGATTGCATCTTCTCGGTAAGGCTGTGGCCTCCATGAGTAATACTGCGACCTGCCCACACTCTCGTCCCGTCCATGCCTAGAGCACCCCCACACCTGGCCTCCTTTCTCCCACTCAACTCTTCTTTCTCATAGTAATTGTCACATTCTAACTCGCTAATTTTACTTACTTACTCCACGTGATCTTCATTGTTCCATTTCACTCCCTCACCCCACCCCCACTTAGAAGGGCAGACCTCTCTGCTTTGTTCACTGGTGTTCCCAGCACATTAGAACCATGCTTGGCACATGGGACACCAGTATAGTCTTTGCTGAGTGAAAGAATACATGAATGGATGAATCTCGTGGAGGATTTTCGTGGTTGGTTTGTGAACTTTCCATCTCCCTGCATACTGGTCTTTTCTCTAGGTTGCTTTTTCTATTTCTTTGCTTCAGTCTTGACCTTCCAGGTGATCCATGGCTGTCCGCTCATGCAAAAGAGTGAGGACACAAAACCCAGCACAGCTCTGTGCCTTGTTGACCAGGGGATGGATCCTCTGCACAATAGTCTGCCTGGGCCATTCACAAGGGAGTACTCTTGGTCAGTAACTTTAGATCTTTCCCTGAGGCTGGTCTTTCCCAGACAGGGCTGGCCACCAGTGCCTGGGAACCAAGGTTGCAACAAAGGCTGGGAGTCTCAATTTCTGCTTAGCCCCCTGCTCTCAGCTGGCTGCTCCCACCTCGGGCTCCTTTGGCCAGCTTCTCAGTCAAAAAGCCTGAAATCACAACTTTCTCCAAAGATCAGACTTCCAGATTCCTGCCAGGATGCTGGAGTGATCTTTGCTTAGAGCTGAGGAGGAGAGATAGGGTGTAACTCATTTTATTTTTTTGCTTTTTATGCATGGATTCATATGTCAGGGCCTTTGCTATACCCCTGTTTCCTTCTTTCCCCCCAAATCCCCCAGGGCCTGAATTCTGCCTTATTCCCACCACCCCGCATCCAGATAAGGTGGTGTCATCCCCAGTGTCATCTGCCTGCTGCTCCAGTCACCCGCGCCCTCTCTGTTATTAGAACCGGTTGCTCAGCCTTTGCTCACACTTCGGCTGACCTCGCTGAGTCAGGAGACCCAAGCACTGCTTCACTCACTGACTTGTTTAACCAAAACTGCTCAAGAAATATATGTTCTGACAGTCCCCAGAATGGCTTCCTTCCTTTTCAAATCTCTACCCTGGAAAAGACTCGTTTTTCTTTTTTAAGGGAAATCAGATTAGAATGAATTGGTTTTGTTTTTAAAGACCGTCCTGTTGCTCTTTGAGATCCTTAGAAAGCCCTGTAGAACGAGACCTGGCAAAGATTAGGTCCTGGAGTTCAAAACACAGTGAGTAATTGAAGGTCTGCAATGAGGGTAGAAGGCAGCAGGTCAAAGGTGTGGTTGTCTGTGGTCCAGGAAGGAGACAGCTGCATGTTGAAATCTGTCTGGACACAGCCAGCACTGGGAGAGCATTTCTGGTCATCTGGGATCAACCTGGGGTTTCCCTGCTACCTGGTCATTTCCCAGGCTTCGAAAAACGGTAATTTATTTAAATACAGAACTGTATCAAGTAAAAAAAATTAAACACTCTCCATTATGAGTTTGCCGTTGTATTCTTTCAGGAAAAAAAATGTGCATATATAAAGCCATACGCAGATTCTTTTTCAGTTCTTTTCATTGTCAAATAATATACATACACAGAAAAGCACACAAAACATATATGTATGGCTTAGATCATTAGAAAGCGAAAACTCAGAGAAGCACCTATCAAGTCAGGGATCACCACACAGGTATCCTGGGCAGATGGGGCAGCGCAGACAGCCTGGTGAGCGGCGACAAAGCAGATGTCGCCTGAGAGCTGCCTGACTCGGTTCTGGCCAGTACGTTGTGATAGGAGGGGCCTGGGAGAAGAGGCTGGTGAGATCTTGGAGAGCCCTTTGTGGCAGGGGAAAGAGGCCAACCTCCTGTCCCCTACCTTAGCTGGGGTTCCGGCCCTTCTCTTCACTCTCAGCTCATCCTCTGCTTCTGCTAAATAACCCACAGAAAGTATAACTTTCCTTCTCTGAGGCTACAAGATCAGAACAGAAAATCCCAGGCTTTGATCAAGCCCATAAAACTCCTGACACTGGATAAAAACAGACTCTTTTGGGTAAAGATGAAAGGAGGCACATGAAAAGATTCGAGAACACCAAAGAAAACGGAGCAGGCTGATGAGGAGAGCGTCGCTTCCAATAATGGGATATGGGTGCCAAGAGGAGCCTCATGTTTGTAGCGAGATTGGAGAGGACGTCAGAGCGGCCACCCGGAGTCCACGAATACTGCTTTCAGATGAACTCAGGACTCAGGAGTAGACACTCAGAGAAGAGATCTTTAAAAACACGAGGAATTGGGACGCCTGGGTGGCTCAATTGGTTAGGCAGCTGCCTTCGGCTCAGGTCATGATCCCAGCGTCCTGGGATCGAGTCCCACATCGGGGTCCTTGCTCGGCGGGGAGCCTGCTTCTCCCTCTGCCTCTGCCTGCCACTCTGTCTGCCTGTGCTCGCTCATTCTCTCTCTCTCTCTCTGACAAATAAATAAATAAAATCTTTAAAAAAAAAAAAACACGAGGAATCAATAGCAAATGCTGTACAGTATAATACCAGATGCATTAACTTTAAAATCAGGAGCAGGGGAAGGAATCCACTAACACCTGTCATTCGGGGTTAAACAAATCAAAAGTGGGCTTGAATCTCAGTTCACTGATTGAAGTCTGCAATACGGAAGGTGTTCAATTTTTTCTGCTTTTTAAATAATTCCACTGAATTCCAACCACGAGTCACCATGCCACCAGGAGACTGAAACGTACTCTTAGGATGGAAATGTCCCCTCACTGCCCAGTTTGCCATCTTAGTTGCAGGAGGGGGCTGTCCAGTGTTGCCAAGGCCTCCAGGGAGAGGAAGCAGCTGGCCCTTGTGTTTCTACACTAGTGTTTGCCGAGATAGAGTTTGGTCTAGACGTTAGGTGTTGGTCCATCCATGTAGCTGCGGTGTCCCTTGTTCTCAGCTGCACATTTTCCTAGGTCTCTGTTGCTCAGCTCCTTCTGCACCTCCTTTGGGTCCATGAGGACATCAGGTGGCCCTAGTGGTTCTTCGCTGCCTCTGGGCTCCTTCTAGACACACAGCAAATTATTCCCCTGCTCCCGCCGCATGCCAGGGTGCATGGGAACTGTGTGGGCCGTCTCCAACCCAGCTGTCCAACTCTGCCCAGAGCCCTTTCATTTCTCAAAGAAATGATAGAATCTTGCTGTTTCCAGGCTCTACTTAGAAAAGGGCATGGGCCCCCTCTGATTGCAGTTTCCCAGTCGGTCAAGGGTATCTGTTGTTCTACAGCTAGTAGCTCTCCTCTCCCAGCCCCCGTCCTGCATTTATGGCTGGGCTTCTGGGGGTGGGGGTGATGTTTTAGACCCACTGTCTTCCTTCTAACTCTCCTCCATTCTCTCAATCCGGAGCCTTCTGGTTACTCTAAAGAAGCACTCCACTAAAGCACATCAACTAAAGAAGTGAAACTGAAGATCAAACAAGCTGTGATGAAGCAGCTTCCATTTCACTTTCAGTTATCGCAGAGCAATATTTTGGTCCATACACCGTACAGTGAGGCTAGTCGGCTGATCATGCAAATATTTGGATACTGTGGCGACATCATATTGCTATAGAAGTTTCTAAATGATTCCTCTCCATATCTCTACTTAGTTCATCATGGGCCACGATTAAACAGCTCAAGGGCCAGCAGAGGTCAGAGGGCACATTGAGAAACCTGGTATGAAGGCTGTCACCTCCTCCTCTGTTCTTTTAAATCTGGTAAAGGCATCCAAAACTAAAAATTCATAGAACGTGGGGCACCTGGGTGGCTCAGTTAGTTCAGGATCCGACTCTTGGATTGGGCCCAAGTCGTGAGCTTAGGGTCATGGGCTGGAACCCTGTGTCGGGCTCTGGACTCAGCGTGAAGTCAGCTTGTCCCTCTCCCTCTGCTCCTCCCCCCACTCACATGCTCACTCTCCCCCTCTTTCTCCCAAATAAATAAAGTCTTTAAAAAATTCCAAGAACATGACTTCCCTTTCCTGTGCATTCTGCTGTGTCACCTCTTCCCAAAGCCAGTGGGCACAGAGTACCCTAGCTGGTGCCAGGCTGGAGAGAAGTGGTCATGAGATCACAGAAAATAATGGAAATGAAAATTGCATCAGTTCACACAGCCAGTTTCCCTCTTGCTGCAGAAATGAGAAGTTATAAGATTGGGTTGTTGTTGTTTTTAATGAGGAAAGTGGAAGATTAATTATAATTTGGAAGTAAACAGTTTACAACCTATAAAACAGTTTTAATAAGGAAGTTCAGTAGGATGAAACAGGTACAAAGAAGGTCAAGATCAAGAGCCCTTCTGCTGGGCTAGAATAACTATTAGGAAACAATACAGCAAGGGTGTCATTCACAATGACTATGAAACTAAATATTTGGAGGTCAAATGAGTAGGAAGTTACTGAATATACTTGGAAAACATCACAAGACCTTACTGAGATGCTTATACTTTATTAGTAGTAACTTATATATTGTGAAGAGATGTTAGTTTGTCTCCAGTGCAATCCCTGTCTAATCAAAGTCACACAGGGGCTAAGAGGACTTCAAGTGATTCTCAACCCAGTCTAGAAATTAAAGGATGACAATAACCAGGAAAAAAGTGTCAAAGGAGAACCCTGAAGTACTTATCTTCTTTGATATTCAATAGCATTACAAAGCTGTGAAAATTAAAACTATGCCCAGGCATTGAAGGGGGAATCAGTGGACCGGAAAGATGATCCAAAAGAGGCCTGAAGATCAATAAACCTTTAGTATATGATAAATGGACAATGAAAAGAGAGAAAGGATGGATTATTTAATAAATAAATAAAATAAATTATTATTATTTAATAAATCAGTTGTTAGAACAACTGGTTAACAAATCTGCCCAATTCTCTTGGTCCTGTTTGGATTAGAGTTCCTCCTCCTTTAGGGCTGGGTGTCGTCATGTGATCGGCCCTGGCCAATGAGATGTGACTTGGAGTGATAGGTGTCACTTCTTTTGGTGGGAAGGGGCAGAGGGACATGGAGAGAATCTTTTTTTTTTCTTTTTTTTTATTAATTTTTTTTATTTTTTATAAACATATAAAGTATTTTTATCCCCAGGGGTACATGTCTGTGAATCGCCAGGTTTACACACTTCACAGCACTAACCATAGCACATACCCTCCCCAATGTCGATTACCCCACCCCCCTTTCCCTCCCCCCTCCCCCCAGCAACCCTCAGTTTGTTTTGTGAGATTAAGAGTCACTTATGGTTTGTCTCCCTCCCAATCCCATCTTGTTTCTTTTCTTCTTTTCCTACCCCCCCAACCCCCCATGTTGCATCTCCACTTCCTCATATCAGGGAGATCATATGATAGTTGTCTTTCTCTGATTGACTTATTTCACTAAGCATGAT
>PISX010013825.1:0-56553 GCA_004024625.1 Mellivora capensis | reverse complement strand
GACTCAACTCCTATCTAAGTTAACATAAACTGTCACACTAAAGGCCTCACACCTCAGTTTCTGTTACTTAATACATCATGTTCAGATTTCACTGAAAAATAACAAGGTATTCCAAGAAGCAAGAAAACACCATATGAAGAGATAAAGCAAGAATAAGAATCAGATTCATATATGACAAAGATTTTGGAATTAGCAGACATGAAATTGTTTTTTGAGATATTTATAAATTCTATGTTGAAGTTCTTTTTTTAAAATTAACTATGATGTATTATTTGTTTCAGGGGTACTGGTCTGTGATTACACAATTCCCAGTGCTCACCATAGCACATAACCTCCCCAAAGTTCATCACCCAGTCACCTTATCCCTCCCCCACCCCACTCCAGCAACCCTCAGTTTGTTTCCTGAGATTAAGAGTCTCTTATAGTGTCTCTTCCTCTCTGACTTCCTCTTGTTTCATTTTTCCCTCCTGTCCCCTAAGATCCCCTGTTCTGTTTCTCAAATTCCTCATATCAGTGAGAATATATGATAATTGTCTTTTCCTGATTGACTTATTTCACTTAGCATAATACCCCCTGTTCCAACCACATCATTGCAAATGGCAAGATTTCAATTTTTGATGGCTACATAATATTCCACTGTATATATATACCACATCTTCTTTATCCATTCTTCTGTTGATGGACATCTAGGCTCTTTCCATAGTTTGGCTATTATGGACATGGCTGTTATAAACATTGGGGTGCACGTGCCCCTTTGGATCACTACACTTGTATCTTTCATGTAAATACCCAGTAGTGAAATTGCTGGATGATAGGGTAGCTCTATTTTCAACTTTTTAAGGAACCTCTATACTGTTTTCCAGAGTGGCTGCACCAGCTTGCATTCCCACCAAGAGTGGAGGAGGATCCCTCTTTCTCTGCATCTTCCCCAACACCTGTCATCTCCTGACTTGTTAATTTTAGTCATTCTGGCTGGCATGAGGTGGTATCTCATTGAGGTTTTGATTTGTATTTCCCTAATTCCAAGTGATGTTGAGCACTTTTTCATGTGTCTGTTGGCCATTTGGATGTCTTCTTTGCAGAAATGTCAGGCACAGAATTTTAAATATCTATGATTGGTATGTTTGTTTGTTTTAAATAGATTTTTTAAAATAATATATTATTTGTTTCAGGGGTACAGGTCTGTAATTCATCAGTCTTACACAATACACAGCGCTCACCAACAACATATACCCTCCCTAATTTATTTGAGAGAGAGAGAGAGAGAGAGCAGGGGGAGGGTTAGAAGGAGAGGGAGAGAATATCTCAAGCAGACTCTGTGTCAAGTGTGGAGCCTGAGGTGGAGCTGGATCTCACAACCCCAAGAGCATGATCGGAGCTGAAATCAAGAATCAGATACTTAACTTACTGAGCCACCCCAGGGCCCCTATGATTGGTATGTTAATGGAGAAAGGAGACAGGATGTAAGAATAAACATAGCATGTAGGCAGAGAGACAGAAACCTTAAAAATAATTTAAAGTAAATGCTAGATATTAAGACAGTGTAACAGAAATGAAGAATGTCTCTGATAGGCTCATCTGTAGAATGGACATGACCAAGGAAAGCATTAATGAGCTTGAAAATGTCAGTAAAACTTTTCCAGCAAAATTGAAAAAAAAATTAAAAAGTAAAAATAAGATAAACCCCAGAAAAGCCAAGAGCTGTGGATCAATTGCAATATACATTAAAAAGTATATTTTGAATATCAGAAAGAGAAGAGAGTAAATAACAGAAAAAATATTTAAATTACTGATGGTAATTCTGAACTTCCCAAATTAATGAATAACTAATCACAGACTCATGAAGATCAGAAAACAATAGGATAAATAACAGTAACAATAAAAAACTGTACTTAGGCATATCATATTTGAAAGTATGCATGAAAAAAGATATTGGAGTAAAATGTCCTAAAATATCAAAATTATGAACACCAATCAAGAATTCTACAGCAGATAAAACCATCTTTCAAAAACAAGAATAATCACTTTATCAGAAAAAATAAAAATGAGGGAATTTATGATTAGTAGACCTGCTGTGGAATAAGTATTAAAGAAGTTCAAGAAGTGATATAGGACAGAAATGGAGAACTGAAAGCTACAATGATCAGAAGAGAAGAAATAATTGTCTTTCCTCTGCAGAGAACATGATTGTATATATAGACATACTAACAAAGGAACTAAACATGTTTTTACCATAGGGGCCAGCAATTATGTTACCTAACATTTTAAAACTTGTGTTCACACAAGATGTTGCAGATTAATATTTATAGTAGTCTATTTATAATTGCAAAAAATGAAAACAACCAACATAGACTTTAAGAGGTGAACGAATAAGCAAACTATGGTACATCCACACAATATAATATTGTTCATTAATAAAATGAAAGGACTAATAAGACACAAAAAGACATACTTGAATCTTAAATGCATATTGCTAAACAAAAGAAGCCATTCTAAAAAGCTATATGCTGGATGATCCTAATTACAATATTCTGTAAAAAGGAAAACTATAGAGATGATACAAATGCTCAGCGTTTATAAAATGCTCAGAGAAAAAGTTGAATAGGTGAAACACGGGGTTCTCTTAGGATGATAAAGTTTTCTTTATGATGTGGTAACAGTATATATCTTATATGTATATTTGTCAAAACCAATAAAACTTTACAATCCAAAGAGTGAACATTAATGTATGCTAGTTTTAAAATCATTTAATAGGTTGGGGAGTCCTCTGATGGACAAATGTGAGAAAATCATTTAACTTGTTACAATTGTATTAAGCAAATTTACTGGAGGCAGGATAAAAATGCTTTAGAAATGAGAGAAGTCTGTAAGACTAAGGCAAACGCAAGTATATACAAGCAACATACTGTAGCTGATAAAATTATTTTCCATGGAAATGCAAATTAACAATTCTAATAGTGCTATGTATTCATAGCACTCTAATTTATAATGATACCCCCATGGAAATACAAATTGACAATTCTAATAGTGCTATACATGCACACTGGAATTGAAAAATTAAGAAAATGTATAATGGCTGGTAGGAGTCAGGTTTCTTACTTCGGGATGGACAATTTATAAATAAGCAAAGTGAGGAGGCTAGAATGATCCATACGGTAATAGATTAGAATTGGAGACATCAGAATAAACTCAAATGTAGTTCTATATTGAGATAAATTTACATACAAAAATATTTATAGATATGTGTATATACACATGAATGGATATGCACATATACTTCTTTATCGTAAATTGGAGTAATATAGAAGAAATAACACTCCTCCTCCCCCCAGCAACAAACACGCTTAGCACCCAGAGCTCAAAGTCTAACTTCCCAATTTAAAGAAAACTATAGGGACAATGGGATACATGGCTGATTCTAGGACTAGGATAGGAAATAAACAAAATGAGCCTGTAGTATATGTAGTGCAAGAAAGGAGGGAAGTACTTTAAAAAACGGTGGAGAAATGTCAAGTCTGCACAATGGCCAACACTCTGACCCCTGAGAAAGAAAATAAAATAGTATTGAATTAAAAGTATAAAATAAATAACCATGAGTCCATACCACTATAAATAAATGATTAAAATAAATGGAAGACATCTCCCATTCAGAAGAATTCCTAATAACTTATGTAGATAACCTTCCTTTAAGTAGGTAGAGCATAACTCTCCACTCCATAAGTGTGGGATTCTCATGAGTTCCTTCTAAATAGTATATTATATAAAGAGAGAGAGAGAGAAAAAAAAAGAAGAACTTTAGAGTGGAGACATCCAACTAACCTGACAAAAGCCAGGGGTTACCAAGTTTAACATCAATAGTGATATAATGCAATGGCACTTTAGCTCTATGGTCTTCCTCCCAAAAGGATATAACACCCATCTAACTATAAGAAAAACATGAGAAATACCCATATATAGAGATAATATACAAAGTACCTGATTAGTATTCCAAAACACTCTCAAGAATATCAAAACCAAGAAAAGTCTAAGGAAGTGGCACAAGCTAGAGGAGACCAATGAAATATGATACCTGTTAGGTCGGTGGCCCTGGGAATGCAGGAGGAACAATAAAATGGCCGCCAGACCGCCATCTTCCCCCTACCCCTACCCCCTACAGGATTTTCCCGCCAGAAAGGCATCTGTCAAGGACATATCACCTTAAGTAAACTGAAACTTATGTGAAAAACAGAAACCAGCCACTTTGGGACTCTCCAACCCCCAAACTCTAATCTTACCAAATATGGTTATGAGGCCCCACCCTGCCTTGGCCTAATAAAAGCTCACTCAACCCCTTCCCGGGTGCAACTTCCCCGACTCACCTCTCCTGAGTTGAGGAACCTCGCCCGAAGGTGCCTTTAATAAACCTTGCCTTGCACCTATCTCGCCTGGTGTCGTGTCTATCCTGCCTGTAAAACCTTACAATACCCATATATAATGTAGTACCTAAGCAGTTTCCTGGAACACAAAAAGAACATTTTTTAAAATAAGTAAATTGTAGGGAAGGGAGGCAAGATGACGGAAGGGTAGGGGACCTCATATCATCTAGTCCCTTGAATTTATCTAGGTAACTATCATATCGTTCTGAACACCTATGAATTCAGCCTGAAATGTAAGAAAAGAATTGCTGGAATTCTACAAATAGAAAAGTAACTCCCTTCTGAAAGGTAGGTGTGGAGAAGTGAATTGGAGGGGATATATCAGAAAATAAATTGCAGGGGTTGGGAGCCTCCTTAAGCCATCTATTGGAAAGTTATATAGCCTTGGAGTATAAAATCAGAACTTTTAGAAGTCTGCTCCAGTGAGAGATGTCCCTGTCTGAAATGTGTGTAGGTGGTGAAATAGGTCAGAATCCTAGGTGGGACAGTGGAGTCTCCAGATCCCCAGGGTCACATAGAGAACAGCGATGCCTGAGCCAGTGGAATTCCCAAGCACTGGAGCAGGGAAACCAGCTACAGTCAGTGAGCCTGGGAGTGGGCTCTCAGCTAGGTTTGCCATAAACCATGAACTGCAGTGCAATTGGGTGACTGCTCTCTGTGTGAGGGACCTGCAAGCAGCAGGCTACAGTTATCCTCCTCCCTCCCCTGGGAGGATCATTGCTTGCTCCCCTGGTAGGATCAGTGATGCCAGAATTATTGCAGTCCCAGAGGAAAAAGAAAGAGAGAGGGACAGAAGGTATATTTGAGTAAATCAGAACTGAGAACTTTCCTAATCTGAAGAAGGTAAAAGGTATTCAAGTCCAAGAGGGAGAGAGAACCCCCCACAAAATCAATAAAAATAGATCAACCCCCTAACATATAATATTGAAGCTTGCCATTTCAGAGATAAAGAGAAAATCCCATAAGGAGCTCAAGACAAGAGCTCCTTAACCTACAATGGTAGAACCATTAGACTGGCAGCATACCTTTCCACAAAGAGCTGGTAAGCCAGAGGGCTGGCATGATACATTCAGGGTACTAAGTGAGAAAACCATGCAGCCAAGAATACTTTATCTAGCAAGGATGTCATTCAGAATGGAAGGAGTGATAAAGAACTCCCAGGACAAACAGAAAATAAAAGAATTTGTGATCATTAAACCAGCCCTGCAAAAAATATTAAAGGGAATCCTATAAGCAAAGAGAGAGCTCCAAAACAACATAAACCAGAAAGAAATGGAGATGATCTACAGAAACAGACACTTTACATGTAATACAATGGCACTAAGTTCTTATCTTTCAATAGTTACTCTGAATGTAAATTGGCTAAATGCCCCAATAAAAAGACACAGGGTATCAGCCTGGATAAAAAAGCAAGACCCATCCACACATTGTCTGTAAGAGACTTATTTTAGACCCAAAGACACCTCCAGATAGAAACTGAAGGGGTGAAACACCATTTATCTTGCTAATGGACATCAAAAGAAAGCTGGGATAACCATGCTCATCTCAGACAAATTAGATATTAACCAAAGACTGTAGGAAGGAATGAAGAGGGACATTATCTCACACTTAAAGGTTCTATCCAACAAGATCTAACAATTGTAAATATTCATGCCCCTAATGTGAGAGCATCCAATTCTATAAACCAATTAATAACAATATTAAGGAAACACATTGATAATAATACAATAATAGTCAGGGACTTCAACACCCCTCTCACTGCAGTGGACAGATCACCTAAGCAGAAGGTCAACAAAAAAACAAGGACTTTGAATGACACTCTGGACCAGGTGGACTTCACAGATATATACAGAGCATTCCATCCTAAAGCAAAAAATACACATTCGTCTATAATGCATATGGAACATTCTCCAAAATAGATCACATACTGGGTCACAAATCAGGTCTCAACTGATACCAAAAGATTGGGATTATCTTTTGTTATTATTTTGTTATTATTTTTTGTTATTTTGTTTTTATTATTCCCTGCATATTTTCAGGTCACAATGCTTTGAAACTGGAACTCAATCAGAAGAAGAAATTTGGAAGGAACTCAAATACATGGAGGCTAAAGAACATCCTACTAAAAATGAGTGAGTCACCAGGAAATTAAAGAAGAGTTTAAAGAATTCATGGAAACAAATGAAAATGAAAACACAACTGTTCAAAACCTTTGGGTTGTAGCAATGGTGATCCTAAGAGAGAATTGGATAGCAATACAAGCCTTTCTCAAGAAATAAGGTCTCAAATACACAGCCTAACCTTACATCTAAAGGAACCAGAGAAGGAATAGCAAATGAAGCCTAAACCCAGCAGAAGAAGAGAATTGATAAAGATTAGGGCAGAAATCAATGAAATAGAAAACAAAAGAACAGTAGAACAGATTAACAAAACTAGGAGCTGGTTCTTTGAAAGAAATAATAAGATTCTTAAACCCCTAGCTAGACTTATCAAAAAGAAAAGAGAAAGGACCCAAATAAATAAAATTGTGAATGAAAGAGGGAAGATCACAATCAACACTAAAGAAATACAAACAATTATAAGTATATTATGAGCAACTATACCCCAACATATTAGACAATCTGGAAGAAATGGATGCATTCCTGAAAACTTATAAACTACCAAAACTGGAACAGGAAGAAATAGAAGACCTGAAAAGACCCATAACCAGCAAGGAAACTGTAGCAGTAATCAAAAATCGCCCCACAAAAAGAGTCGAGGGTCGGATGGCTTCCCAGGGGAATTCTATCAAAATTTTAAAGAAGAACTAATACCTATTCTTCTGAAGCTGTTTCAAAAAATAGAAAGGGAAGGAAAACTTTAAAACCCTATGAGGCAGGGCACCTGGGTGGCTCAGTGGGTTAAGCCTCTGCCTTCGGCCCAGGTCATGATCCCAGCATCCTGGGATCGAGCCCCATATCAGGTTCTCTGCTCGTTTGGCGGGAGGCCTGCTTCTCCCTCTCCCACTCCCCCTGCTTGTATTCCCTCTCTCGTTGTGTCTCTCTCTGTCAAATAAATAAAATCTTTAAAAAAACAAAAACAAAACAAAACAAAAAAAACCCTATGAGGCATCAGCATTACCTTGATCCCAAGACCAGACAAAGACCTCACTGAAAAGGAGAAGTACTGACCAGTATCCCTGATGAACATGGATGCAATAATTGTCACCAAGATACTAGACAATATGATACAACAGTATATTAAAAGGATAATTCACCATGGCCAAGAGGGATTTATTCCTGGGCTGCAAAGGTGGTTCAACATTCACAAATGAATGAACATGATACACTGCATTAATAAAAGAAAGAACAAGAACCATATGATCCTCTCAATATATGGAGAAAAAGCATGTGACCAAATACAGCATTGTTTCTTGATTAAAACTCTCATAGTGTAGGGAGAGAGGGAACACACCTCAATATCATAAAGCCACCTATGAAAAGCCCACAGCAAATATTCTCAGTGGGAAAAAACTGAGAGCTTTTCCTGTAAGGTCAGGAACACAGCAGTGATGTCCACTCTTAACACTGTTGTTCAACATAGTACTAGGAATCCTAGCCTTAGTTATCAGACAACATAAAGAAAGAAAAGGCATCCGAATCAGCAAAGAAGTCAAACTTTCACTCTTCTCAGATGACATGATGCTCTATGTAGAAAATCCAAAATGCTTCACCTCAAAGTTGTTAGAATTCATACATGCATTAAGAAAATTGGCAGGAGGGACACCTGGGTGGCTCAGTGGGTTAAGCCTCTGCCTTCGGTTCAGGTCATGATCCCAGGGTCCTGGGATCAAGCCCCGCATTGGGCTCCCTGATCAGCAGGGAGCCTGCTTCCCTCTTTCTCTCTCTGCCTGCCTCTCTGCCTATTGTGCTCTCTCTCTCTGTCAAATAAATAAACAAAATCTTAAAAAAAAAAAAAAAAGAAAGAAAATTGGCAGGATATAAAATAAATGCACAGAAGTCTGTTGCATTTCTATATATTAACAGTGAGACAAAAGAAAGAGAAATTAAGGAATCAAACCAGTTTATATTGCATCAAAAATCATAAGTTACCTAGGAATAAACCTAACCAGGAAGATAAAAGATCTGTACTGAAAAAATTACAGAACACTTATGAAAGAAAGGAAGACACAAAGAAATGGAAAAAGATTCTATGTTCATGAGTTGGAAGAATAAATACTGTTAAAATGTGTATGGTACCCAGAAAAATCTACACATTCAATGTAAACCCTATAAAAATACCATCAAGATTTTTCACAGAATTGCAACAAATAATCCTAAAACTTCTATGGAACCAGAAAAGACCCAAATAGCCAGAGGAATGTTGAAAAAGAAAATCAAAGCTGGAGCCATCACATGCCTAACTTCAAGCTATATTACAAAGCTGTAATCATCAAGACAGGACCATCCTGGCACAAAAACAGACACAGAGATCAATGGAACAAAATAAAGAACCCAGAAATGGACCCGCAACTCTATGGTCAACTAACCTTCTGCAAAGCAGGAAAAAAGATCCAATGGAAAAAGGACAGTCTCTTCAATAATTGGTATTGGGAAAATTGGACAGCAACATGTAGAAGAATGGAGCTAGACCATTTTCTTACACCATACACAAAGATAAACTCAAAATTGTTGAAAGACCTAAATTTGAGATAGGAATACCTCAAAATCCTAGAGGACAGCAAGGCAGCACCTCTATGACTTCAGCTTACTTCTTGCTAGACATGTCTCCAAAGGCAAGGGAAACAAAAACAAAAATGAAAAACTGGGACTTCATCAAGATCAAAAACTTCTGCACAGCAAATAGTGGACAAAACTAAAAAGGCACCCTATAGAATGGGAGAAGCTATTTAAAATGACATATCAGATAAAGGGCTAGTATCCAAGATCTATAAAGAACTTATCAAACAACACACAAAAAAACAAATAATCAGGTGAAGAAATGGGCAAAAAACATGAACAGACATTTCTCTGTAGAAGAGAAACAAATGGCCAACAGACACGTGAACAAATGCTCCACATCAACTGGCATCAGGGAAATACAAATGAAAACCACAATGAGATATCATTTTATACAAGTGAGAATGGCTAAAATCAATGACAGGAAACAACAAATTTTGGTGAGGATGTGGAGAAAAGGGACACTTTTACTCTGTTGTTGGGAATGTGAGCTGGGACAGCCACTCTGGATAAAGATAGAGAAGTTCCTCAAGAAGTGAAAAATAGAGCTACCTATGGCCCAGCAATTGCACTACTAGGTACTGCCCCAAAGATATAAATGTAGTGTTCCAAAGGGGCACCTGTTTATAAACCTGTTTATGTTTATAAAAACAATGTCCACAATAGCCAAACTATGGAAAGAGCTGAGATGTCCATCAACAGATGAATGGATAAAGATGATGTGGTACACACACACACACACACACAATTAAATATTAATCAGCCAGCAGAAAGGATGAACGCTTACCATTTACACTGGTCTTGATGGAACTGGGGTTATTATGCTGAGTGAAATAAGTCAATCATCAAATTGTCAGAAAGACAATTATCATATGGTTTCACTCCTATGTGGAATATAAGAAACAGTGCAGAGGATCACAGGGGAAGGAAGGGAAAACTGAATGGGAAGTCATCGGAGAGGGAGAAAAACCATGAGAGACACTTAAGTATAGAAAACAAACTCTGGGCTGCTGGAGGGGAGCTGGGTGGGAGGATGGGGTAATTGGATGATGGGCATTAATTTAAGGAGCACATGCAATATGATGAGCACTGTGTGTTATAGGCAACTGATGAATTTTGAACACTACATTTGAAACTAATGAGGTACTGTATGTTGGCTAACTGGCTAACTATAAATATATGAATTTAAATTTAAAAAATGCATAAATTTGAATATGATTTGTGAGAAATATAAAAAATATACACAAAATATACATATTAATCCCCAACTTTGATTTCTAGCACAGAACTCCTAAATCCACTGGAATTTCCCAAGTAATAAGAGCATTAGGAACATTTTTTTTTTAAAACACTTAGAATTTCTTCGGTGGTAAGAGTGTCTTGTGTTCTAGTGAAGTGACTCTTGGGCTCCTGAGTGGGGTTAATCACTAGAATGACAAAACCAGGATTGGAAGTTTGAAATATTCAGCCCCTACATTCTCCATACAATATTCTTCCTACAGAAGGGAGAAAGGATTATTAATGGTGTTAATAACTGATCATGCCTTTGTGTTGAGACCTCCATAAAAATCTTAACAGTATAGGGTTCAGAAAGCTTCCAGGTTGGAACATGCAGAGGTGCTGGGAGAGTGATACACTTGGAGAGGGCATGGAAGCTCTATGCTCCTTTCTACACACCTTGCCCCAGATATCCCTCCATGTGGATTTTTATCTGTATCTTTTGTCATATCCTTCCTTAATAAACTTATAAAAAGTAAATTGTTTTCCTGAGTTGTATGAACCCTTCTAGCAAATTAATGTAGCCCAAAGAGGGAGTCTTGGGAGCCTGCAATTTGCAGCCTATAGGTCAGAAGCACAGGTAACAACTTGGACTTATGACTGACATTGGAGGGTGGGAAACAGCTTTGTGAGACTGAGCCTTTAATCTGTAGGATCTAATGCAATTTCTAGGTAGGCAGTTTTAGAATTGAATTACATTGTAGGATACCCAGTTGATGTTGCAGAATGGCTTGATGTGGGGAAAAAACTAACTAGCTAACTAAATAACTAACCAACCAACTAATACATCTAGTGTCAGAAGTGTCCTAAGTATGATAGTAGTGTGAGAGTAAACAAGAACCACAGCAGGAAGAGCAAATTTTTCCAAGTCAGGTTAGTTAACAACAATATACAATTCAAAAGATCAATGATTGAAGGTTCATTTTTCTGCCTCATTTTCGTGAGGCAGAAAAATAACCAATTAAAACAAAATTAAGCAAGAGACAGAAAACAACAAAGAATAGAAATCAATAAAACAAAATCAAAACATAATAGAGAAGATATAAAAAGCTAATATTTGATATTTCTATGACTGTGGACTTTTAAATACAACAATCAACAGTAGAAAATCAAGAAAAAAAATTTAGCAATATCAGGAATGACAAAAGACACTACAGATCCTCAACTTTATAATGATAAAATGTGATCATATGAATGATCATAAAATGTGATCATATTTTTTGCAAATAAGTAAAGAAATAAGATGACATAGGAAATACAACTTATCAATATTGACCCCAAAAGAAATAGAAAATCTGAATAGCCATATATATCTAAAGAAACTGAATTAATATTTTAAAATATTTTCACATAGAACACAACCAGTTTCACAGGTGAGTTCTATATAATATTTATGGAAGAAATCATACCAGTAGTGTACAAGCCTTTTCAGAAATGTGAAGGGAATGATTTTCAATTCATTTTTTGAAACCAGTATCATCACCAAACCAGGAAGTGAGAACATTAGAAGAAAAGAAAATGACTTACAAATATAGTTGTGAACAAGAATGCAAACATTTTAAAGAAAATATTAGCAAATAACATATAGCCCCATTGAGAAAGGATAGCTTATGGTATGTATATTGAAAGAATGAATGATGTGTTTAAAATTCAAAAATTAAACAATAACAGATCCTCAATCTTTCCTGATTTTTTATAACCTTAATACTTAAAGATCATTGATCAGCTATATTTATTTCATATATTTTACAAACTTTTCAATGGACAGTGGGCTTTTATTTTAATATTTTACAATGTTCATTTCTTTGACTTTCTTGGACTTTATAATCAATTCATAAGAGTATTTTCAAATCCCAGGAGGACAAAAAGAAATCAATATGATTTAAATTAAAATAAATTTTATTTTAAAAAATCATTTTTGCCAAATTTTAAGAAATACTGTTTTCCTTATATTATCCACTATCATTTCATTGATCCTGTTGTTCTAATGATTTCTCTAAACTGTTAATATTTTATGTTATTAAATGTATTGATTTATTCATCTTATTGCTTCTATTAACTATGATATATTTAAACTCTAAGTCATTGAGTAGTGACAAAAAAAATATTTTCCTGTAAAATAAATTTACTTTTTCATTCCTCCCCGAAATTATTCTATAAGGACTTGTTTCTTTCAGAGAAAAGGATAAAGAAAAAAATAGTAATCCCCAAACTCTGCTGAGCACTAAATATCGCTGCTCTGGTAACATATTTACGGTATGATAGAATCTTATTATCTTGTCATTTTAACACTCTGGTTAATTTTAGATTCACAGGATTTCCCTTCTAGATATGACAGATTTTCTTGTTTATCAAATTTCACTCTTTAAATTATCCTTTTCTAATATTAATTCAAGAATGTTCATCTTTCTCTGAGAACTTTTTTGCATTCTAAAAAGGAACTAATCAGTGGGAAATAAAAAAAAAATACAATCCTGCAAATAAAAGATGTACTTAGTAAATATGGGGCTGCTGATTAATCTACCTTTCATATTATACAATTACAGAAAAAGACACTCTCTGAAATGAAATTTAAGAAAATAAAGACAAGACTAGAGATGTTTGGTTATTGGTTGACACAACTAAAAATCATTAATAATGTGTAAATATGCTATTTGTGTTACCATATTATCTGTAAATCATTCAAGAAGATGGGAATCTCCAAAATGTAGTGAAGTTGATGCTTGTTCTCAGAAGAACTTGCTTTTAATATGAGTATTTTTTAAAATTTATTTATTTATTTGAGAGAAAGAGCAGGAGCAGACTCCCCCAGTGACTCCCCCCAGTGAGCAGGAGCAGTGGGGAGAAGCAGACTCCCCCATGTGAGCAGGAAGCCTGAGGCAAGTCCCCAACCCAGGACCCAAGCCAAAGGCAGATGCTTAACCAACTGAGAACCCAGGTTCCCCCAAATATGACTCTTAAAACAAATCTGTATTCTCCTCAGATGCACTGAATTATGACTGTCGCTGTGTAAAGAATCCATGTAGCTTCAGAAGGGCAGGGATACTGGCAGGATTTAAAGGAAGAATAAAGTGTAATTTTTTCACTTTATGTCATTCTTCTTTTTTTTTTCTTTTAGATTTTTTTTTTTTAATTTGACAGAGAGATCACAAGTAGACAGAGAGGCAGGCAGAGAGAAGGGAGAAGCAGGCTCCCTGCCGAGCAGAGAGCCCGATGTGGGGCTCAATCCTAGGACCCTGAGATCATGACCTGAGCTGAAGGCAGAGGCTTAACTCACTGAGCCACTCAGGCACCCCACGTTATGTCATTCTTTAAGGAAAAAGAAAACATTTGATGTTTTCTTCCCCAAATAATATTATTTATTTTCTCTTAGTCAAAACCAGGCAGAATAAACATCTCGATTTAAAGAGCTCTTGATAGATTAAACTTTCCCCTGTGTCACATCTATAAAATGTTACATTTCATATGAATTGGGAGCTTGAGAACAAACTGTAACTAAAATCATAACAATGACTGGCAGTGGTGGCTAAAATTAGGGCTAAAACTGAGTATTAGTAAAATTACCTTACTTAGCTTTTACCATAGGTTTGTTTTTGTTTTTGTGTTCATCTCCCTTTTTGTTTTCAACATCAAGAAGTAACAGTGATTTTATGTAACCTATCTTCCCAAGATTATAAGGAATTAATGAAGACTTTGAATCCAATTTTGTCTTACTCTAAAACATGCAATCTTCACCACTAAATCTGTTTCTCTACTTCAATGTGAAAAGTCTAGGTCTTCCTGTCCATATATATAGAATCCTCTCTTTTTTTTTTTTTTTATGTTTTCAAAATATTGTTGTACCCGAGTTTTCACGTCTGAGAGACCACCAAGGAGCCAAAACTGATGCAATCACATGAGGGTTTATTTAACAAGCTTAAGCTTGGGCTCAAGTATACCTGACACAGCAGAGTAGGGACTTGGACCCCGAACCAGATTACAGTCAGAGTTTTTAAAGGCAGAGTAGGGGGGGACTCGGTGGTGGGTGAGGACAAAGGGGATTAGGGATGATGTAAATCTCTAAGGAATTTTGGAAGCAAGGTCTCCAGGACTTTGAGGGGCTAGCTATTGTTGGGAGAAAGGTAATTTATTACCAGTAATAAAAATCTTCTCGTGAGACCCTTTAGATGTATATCAGTGGGTCATGTGGTTGGGAATGATTCTTGACACTATCTTGGAGGTTTAGAGATAAAGTTTCCTAAAGGAATTGTTAAAGTAGACTTACAGGATCCTGGTTGGACCTGTCGGGGTAGGGGGTCAGTCAGGCTAGGATTATCCTTAGCAAAACCTCAAGGTGAGGGCAGTTGAGTCCCTAGAGGAGAGCCAATCTGCCTGTTTCAAGGGCTTGTCAGTAGGTAAGGAATTTGAATGATTTTCTTCTGCCTCTGTGTCCCACATCAATATGTGCACTGTATGGTAAAATGACAGACAATAAAGCTTAGGTTGAACCACGAGAGATTTCTGGAACTTCTTAACAAAAAACAACAACAAAAACAAGTAGACAATGGACCCAAAATATGAAATGTCCTAAGATGACAAGTTTTTCTTATCACTCAGAATGGGGCTGAACCGAGACTCTTAGTAACTAAAAAGGAGGCTTAGTGCACTAAACACTAGGTTACTATTTACTGAGGTATTTATTGTGGTCAGAGTACTGGTAGTTGAAAAATAAAAAAAGAACACATGATTCTATCTATAGATATTTCCAAAAGTACCACACAATTAGCAAGTACTTCAATTTAAGTGACAAAACTAAATGAAACATTTTATTTGTTCCTTCTGTCCTTTCAAAAGAATTCCTCTCTCTCCCTTCCTCAGGGCAAATCCCTTCATTCCCTGCTGAGCTGTATCTCTTTTGTTTGGCTAGGTGTAGAGAAAAAGGAAACCCTGAAAGTCAAACAGAAGTGTATGAATGCCATATTTACATAATGATAATTACCATAACAGGCTCTGAATTGTGCATTTTTCCAAACTCCATGAGCTCTACTGCTTTCCACTCTATTTCTACTCTATGACTTTCCACTGCTCTATGACTTCCTAAGATCTGATCTTCCCTTCCCCTTTATTAAACATTGATCTCCACAAAGGAGATATTAGGGGAAGATTCTTCAATGCTATCTGACTACAGACTTTAGTTATTTCTACATGGGATATCAAATCTGATATGATATACTGTTAAAGGAAATAAAATTGATTTGGAAAACATCCACTTGCTATTTCATTTAATGTGTCTGAATTATTAAAACATTGTCCCTGAATGACTTAAATAATCCAAAAAAAATCCCCAAATGATTATTAGCTGCACAACTTTAATTTGAAAATGTATGGAAATAGCACATAAGGAATATCAGGATTAAATTCTGATATCTGCCCCTGAACAAAAGTCTTTTTATGGCATTCACCTGGTTAATAGACAATAGCAATTAAAAAATTAAAAAAAACACACACACACAGAAAAACAGGGAGAAAGCAGACTGGCTTCAAGAAGACTGCAGACTATTGAATCAGGCTGACCTTAATAAGAGACCCAGGGAACAGTTAACCTACTGATAATGAAAATGAAATCTGCAGTTAGTAAGGTTGGCAGCCATCCCCTCACTTGGAGCTTTAACAAGTTGGCTGATATACATGTGACCCACACGATGAAGAGAGTGTCTGACTTCACTGAGAGATAGCCTGTCTAGAAAACTGCTCGGGAAGAGACGCAGTCAAGCAGCCAACATACTTACTATTTAAAGGAAATTTAGACAAAGTCTATCAAAGTCGTGAGTATGTATCACAGCAGTTCATCATTCACATTTCAAATGATCTGTGAGGGAGTGTCTTCACTGCTCTGATAAAACTTTCAGCTAGTTTTCATTTCTGAACTAAAGTAGGGGTGAAGTAGAACTACTCTTTAAAGAAAAACAATTAAAAGCCTGGGTATAAGGGAAATAATTCATATGAAACTACTTCTTCTAAATGACTACATTTTTATAAGATATTTCTGGGAGCCGTAAAGAAAGGATTACAGATTGAATGTGAACTTAATCTGATCTCAGCACAGAAAAACTGCTTTCTTCATTTCTTTTCCAACCTGAAATACCCTTTGTTCCAAAGGAAATCAGAGTGGGCCAGATTTTCTTTTTTATCGTTCTTACTATCACCTTAGTAATCATGAAAAATACTTCTACAGCAATGTTTTTGAAGTAATCTAAAGGTCATTTTAAACAAAATGCCATGATTCGAGTGGTTTTAAAGCAAAGAATCTTAAAATACACACACACATACAGCTTATTTCTATATCTTTTTTTTCTTTCAGTTGTGAAATAAGCTAAGAAAATTTTGCAGCTCAGATTCCTTGGCCCAAAGCTACACGACCACAAACTTTAAGTCCCGGGAAGTAACAACAACAAAATCAATTTCCGGAAACATGCCCTCTTTAAAAAGAAATATGTTTTAAAATAAAGGACATAGAAATAATTTAGATTTTCCTTAACTGAATAAATTAAAATCATGTTTTAAAGTTTTGTGTAACAGTTTTACTGAGGTTTAATAGACATGCAATGCTATTTTTCAAATCTATACTTTGATAAAATTTGACATTAAAACTTTCATCACAATTAAGATAATGAATGACCACCAAAAGTTTCTTTGCGCCCTCTGTAATCTCTTACTCTGTTCTTCTCTACCCCTTTCAACTAACAGCACCTCTCTACACATAACACACCCAATCCTCAGGCAATCAGATCTGCTTTCTTTCATTGTAAATTAGTTTGTATTTTCTAGAATTATTTTTAAATAGAATCATACAGTATGTACTCTTTTTTGAGGAGGATAGAGGATGGCTTATTTCATTTGGTGTAAGTATTCTGGCATTGACCCATGTTGCATGAATTAATAGTGCATTTTTTAAATTGCTGAGTAGTACTGAATTGTGTGGCTATACCACAGTTTGTATATCCATTTATCTGGTAGGGGACATTTGGGGTATTTCCCATTTTTTACTCTTAAAAATAAGCCTGCATTCATATACAAGTCATATACAGACTATATGCTTTTATTTCTTTGGGATAAATACCTAGGAGTGAAATGGCTTGGTCGAACAGAAGGTACATTTTTAACTATTTAAAAAATTGCTAAACTGTTTTCTGAAGTATTTGTACTATTTTGCATTCTCATCAGCAGCATGAGATAGAGTTCTAGTTGCTTAGCATCTTTACCAACACTCGGTGTGATTAATCATTTTTAATTTTAGCCATTCTTATAGGTGAAGTGGTACCTCATTATGATTTAATTTGCATGTCCCTATTGACTACTCATGTTAATCATATTTTCATCTGCTTATCTGCCATTCCTATACCTTCTTTGGTAGAGTGCCTGTTCAATTTTGGCCCATTTTTAATTTTTAATTTTTTCCCAGATTTATTGATATAACTGACATAACAATGTGTAAGTTTAAGGTGCTTAATGTGATGATTTGGTACACATATATACTGCAAAATGTTTACCACAATAATGTTAGTTAACATAGTCTTCACTTTACATAGTTACAATATTGTTTTTGTTGTTCTGTGAAAGCATTAAAAAGTTCTACTCGCAAAAAAAAAAAAGTTCTATTTTTGTACCAACTTTCATGTGTACAATACAATATTGTTATCTATAGCTACCCTGTGTCCCTGGAGCTTACTCATTTTATAATTTTGGATAATGTTATATATACGGAGTTTGTAAGCTTGTATCCTTTGACTAACATCTCCCCATTTCTTCCACCCCTGGGCTCTTGGCAACCACTCTTTAAGAGTTCCATGTTTCTGAAGCACCTGGTGACTCAGTGGGTTAAGCTCAGTGCGTTAAGCTCTGCCTTCAGCTCAGGTCAGGATCTCAGCATCCTGGGATCCAGCCTGGCATCGGGCTCTCTGCTCCAGGGAGCCTGCTTTCCTCCTCTCTCTCTGCCTGCTTCTCTGCCTACTTGTGATCTCTCTCTCTCTCTCTGTCAAATACATTTAAAAAAAAAAAAAAGAGTTCTATATTTCTGATTCCACATATAAGTCATATCATACAGTATTTGTCTTTCTCTGACTTATCTAACTTAACATATAATGCCCTTAGGGTCCATAAATGTTGCAAATAGCAGGATTTCCTTTGTATGGCTGAATAATATCCACTGGGGGTGTGTGTGTGTGTGTGTCTGTGTGTGTGTGTGACATTTTATTTATCCATTCATCTATCCACTCACATTTAGAATGTTTCCATGACTTGTCTGTCCACTTCTTAAAATTGCAGTTTGTTTACAAATTACTGAGTTTTGAGAGCACCTTTTATGTAAATCCTAAATATAAGTCTTTTATCGGATATGTGATTTGTGATTATTTTCACCTAGTCAGTGGCTTGTCTTTTTATTCTCCTAAGATGTCTTTCAAAGAGTAGCAGTTTCTTGATTTTGATAAAGTCCAATTTATTTATTTATTTATTAATCTTAATGGATTGTGCTTTTGGTATTCTATTCAAAGGAACTTCACTTAGCCAAAGGTCACAGAGATTTTCTTTTACACTTTCTTCCAGAAGTTTTATAGTTTTAGGTTTTACATTTAGATCTATGGTCCATTTTTGAGATCAACAGTATGCAGTACGAATCACACTTTACTTTTTGCATGTTGGTGTCTAATTTTTCTAAAACCCATGACTGAAGACCATCCTTTTCCCACTGATTTACTTTTGTAGTTTGGTTGCAAATCAGTTGACCACATATATATGTGTCTACTTCTGGACTCTGTATTTTGTTCTAGACTCTCTATTTGTATATTCTTAATTGTCTTGATTTCTGTGGTCTTTTAATTTTGAAGTTAGATACTTTAAATCTTCCAGACTAGTTCTTATTTTTCAAAATTGTTTTGGCTATTCTAGTTCATTTGCATTTCTATGTGAATTGTAAAATCAGTTGGTTATACAAAAAGAGTCTGCTTAACTCTGACTAGAATTGCACTGAATCTATAAATAAATTTAGGGAGCAACATCATTATAATAATAAGCCCACCAAACCTCCATTTATCTAGGTCTTCTTTAATTTCTTTTAGCAATATTTGTAGTGTGTAATATATATAGGTTGTAGATTTTTTTGTTGGATTTATCTGCATTTCACATTTTTAAAGTTATAAATGGTATTATTCTTAATTTCTAATTGTCACTAACATACAGAAATATAATTAATTTTTTCATCAGGTTTGTATCCTGTTACTTCAATTAGCTTTTTTTGCAGATTACAGAAGATTTTTTGTGCATAGAATCATGTCAGTTGTAACTTGTAATAAAGACAGGTTTACTTCTTCCTTTTCAGTCTGTCCTTAAACTTGAAAAAAATGAAAATCTGAAAAGATACATTCTCCCCTCCATCTAGTGGAAGAGATATTTTTAAAAACATGTATTATATATTTTCATACTCACACAGATACCCATTTTTATCACTATGGACTGAAATGTGTCCCCCTACCTACAATTCATTGTGTTGAAGCCTAAACTCCTAGTATGATGATTTTGAAGATGAGGCCTTTGGGTAATTATTAGGTTTAGATGAGGTCATGAGGGGTAGGGCCCTCATGATGGGATTAGTACATTTGAACAGACAAGAGCTTATTTTTTCTCTCCGCTGTATGAGAACACAGTGAATAGGCAGTTGTCTATGAGCCAGAAGAGCTCTCACCAGAACCTTATCATTCTCTCACCCTGATGTTGGACTTCCCAGCCTATAGAACTGTGAGAAATTAATTTCTGTCATTTATGCTACCCAGTCAATGGCATTATGTTATGGCAGCCTGAGTAGATTAATACATGTATGTGTATGTGTGTGTGTGTGTGTGTGTGTATGTGTAAAACTATCTCTTTTGCAATGGACAAAATATTTGTGTTCCCAAAATTCCTATGTTGAAACCTCTTTCGGCATTCCCTTACTAATTCCCACAGTGTGTGTGTGGGAGGATATTGCCCATATACAACATGATGCAATTTTGAGGCACCAGCAGGATGTCTGGGAATTTAACTCAATTCTGACATGATGTATCTGGAGATAGCATCAGATTACATGGGTTAAGGGCCCAGTCCTACAAGTCCTACAAGACTATCCACCAATCCTTACTTCAGATGCCACTTCAAGCCCCAGGCTGTTATATGTGCTTCAGAACAACCTGCTACAGACTGGAGATTCTAACAACCTCCTCCTTAGGTTCTTTTAGTTTGCTAGAGAGGCTCACAGAACTCAGGGTAACATGTTTACCGGTTTATTATGGGATATGATAAAGGATATGAATCAATAACCAAATAAAAGATATATATGTTGAAGCCCTAACTATGAAAGAACAGATATATCTGAGAAATATATATAGGAATGATCAAATTATAATTTATATAAATATAATCATCTCAATGACCAAATATATATGTCTTCTAAATCATGTCATACAATATAATTCCCAATATGATGGTATTCAGAGGTGGAGCCTAGGAAATGATTAAGTCATGAAGGGAAAGCCCTCATGAAAGAGATTAGGACCTCTATAAAGAGGCCCAGAGTACTCCCTGGTGCTTCTGAGACATGAGGACACTGGGAAGAGACAGATGTTCAAGAAACAGAAAATAGGTTCTCATCAGACACTGCATCTACTGGGGCTTTCATCTTGGACTTTTCAGCCTCCAGAACTGTGTCGAATGAATTTCTGTTGTTTATAAGCCACCCAGTCTCTGGTGTTTTGTTTTAGCAACCTAAATGGACTAAGACACCCTGCTCCTTATATCTCAAAATAGCATCCTGAAATTTGAGACATTAAGATCTAGTGTAATAAAGGAAGAACATTTCAAGACTAAAAGAGCTGTTTCAGAATACTAAGGAGGTTAATATGATAGTTAACAATTGGAGCTATACAAATCACCAGCTTTTGTTTGGTGACTGTCACAATCAATCACACAATCCTTAGTATACAATTTTCAAATTTTGGTAATTTCAGCCTTATAGTTACCTTTTGGCAAAGGAATACTAACAGGGCCCTACAACTGATCTCAAAAACACTTTCATGTTCTATTCAAAACTATCAAAATCTAAACATATACATACTGAGTGATTAATTCTAAATTTCAAATATAGTATCATCAAATGCAGCTTAGAGCAATTCTAAATAAAAAGTATTCAGAATTTATAGTATACATGTTGTTTGAAAACTGTATTTTAAAATTTATCAGGCATATTCAGCAATACAATTCCTTCTTGCATTTTTGATAAATTATGTCCATAGTAGATATAATTGTGGGACAAAGAATGTAATTTGTAAATCAACCCCAGCAATAATGTAAAATGGGATTTAAGCCAGAAAATATTTCTTCTCTCAGAACTTCCATTTTACTTGCATATTTATTTAGCTGAAAAAACACATAAACATGCACACGCGCACATACACACACACACAAAGTTGAAATGGGGATTTTATTATTTGATGTATTAACTCTTATTGATAACTGTAAGAAATATATCCTGATTTATCATATTAACAAGCAACTATGGTTCTTGTAAATTAAAATTTTACTTTCAATTTAATTATTGTCACCATTTCAAATTTCAGTCACTTAGTAATTGCTTTGAATAAAGTACTGTTCTAACGTTATAGTTTATCAATTTTATTGTTTGAAATATTAATATAAATTTCCAAACTGAATGAACTAGAAAATGGAAAAGCAAGAGAATATATTTCAAATACTTTCTTTATCAGTACCAATAATATTAATTCCTTTAGATTTCTAAGAAAGGCAGATTCCTAATTGAGGAACTCAATCAAAGACAAAATCCCAATAGAATTCTTTAAATACCAAAGAAATACACAACTATGAAATTATTGTTCATTTAAATAGTCTCTAAACAAACAAAAGTCTTATTTATTTTATGGAATAAAAATGGACTATGTAGATTTTTAAGTGGATTAATATAATTAAATTAGGGTAGTTAATCCTCTACAATTGATTCTAATGAATACTTAAAAAAATAAAAATCAGTCTATTTGTGAAATTCACTTGCCAGACAGCTTTTTGGCTTGTGCTTTACTCTGCTTCTAGGGGGCATGTGATGACTAATAATTTAAACTGTTAAGATTTCAAAATTTGTTCAAAATTTAATTGAATTCTTTTTTTTTAAATTTTTTTAAATTTATTTAAAATAATTGTCGGAGAGAGAGAGCAAGCACAGGCAGACAGAGTGGCAGGCAGAGGCAGAGGGAGAAGCAGGCTCCCTGCCGAGCAAGGAGCCCGATGTGGGACTCGATCCAAGGACGCTAGGATCATGACCTGAGCCGAAGGCAGCCGCTTAACCAACTGAGCCACTCAGGCGTCCCTAATTGAATTCTTTTACACAAATGTATAGTATATACATCTTTTTCCCCAAGCTCACTCTAACTATAGGATAGAAAATCACAGATTGGCATGGCAAAAAACAAATACAGAAACCAGAGTTAAGAGGCTGTTAGAGTGAACTCCATAAGAAATGTAAGAAGCAGGAAGTAGATTCCTAACAATGACAGTTGGAGGGAACCAATGGATTTGGAAGATATTTAAGGAGACAGAAATAAGATATTTAAAGAGACAGCATTAAGACAGAACCAATAGATGTGGAAGATATTTAAAGAGACAGAAATATGAGCATATCAGGTTAAAAAAAGAGACAAAAAGAAAAGGAAAGAAAGGGAAAACTTTTAGGACTTTTAGTTATCTGTAAGTAGTTCTATATGACTGGTAATTTATTTATTTTGGTTAAAACATAGTGAAGCACCAGGTATGTAACTAAGTTTCTAATTTGAGCAATGCAAAAGAAAGTAGTGGTAAGGATGGATTCTGAAACCAGACTCTGGGTGTGTGAGTCAAGGCCTCACTACCTACCACATGTGTGATTTTGATTAAGTGTTGTCTGTACATCAGTTCTGTCATTTGGAAAAGAGGTTAATAACTGTACCTACCTCAAAATTTAAAGGATCAAATATCTAATGTGTTTATAGCACTTAACCCAGTGCCTGGTAAATAGTGTTCGCTAAATGTTAGCTATTGTGGTATACTACTCACTGTGATAAGAAGAGCAGATCTGAATGACACAGATCTATGATTTTGCTTTTAATTTTTTTTTAAAGATTTTTTTTAAATTTATTTATTTGTCAGAGAGAGAGGGAGAGAGCGAGTGCAGGCAGACAGAGTGGCAGGCAGAGGCAGAGGGAGAAGCAGGCTCCCTGCCGAGCAAGGAGCCCGATGTGGGACTCGATCCCAGGACGCTGGGATTATGACCTGAGCCGAAGGCAGCCGCTTAACCAACTGAGCCACCCAGGCGTCCCTGATTTTGCTTTTAAATACGCATTGGTGATACCTCTAGGGTATCCTAGTGGATATGTTCTAAAGCAGTCATATATGCTACTTTATATCCCTGAAGTGGAATCTTTACTAGAGATTGAGAAAGGAAATCAACAGGAAGGAGACAGTAACTTCAGCCATAGAAGTGTAAGAACATCTTTATAAAATATATGAAGAGTAAGGGGTAAAAGAGGGAAGCTTGGGTCAGAACATCAAGAAAAACAAAAATGTAAGTGAAAGAATAAGGTTAGTGGTCATGCAAGTAGAAATGTAGCAAGCCAAAGAGTGGGTGGTAAAGGACGAGAAACTTCTGAAGCATGGTGAAATCATAATTTAAAATGTTGGGAAAAAATTAGTAAAAGGTGAGGAGTGAGAAATAGGTATTAAATTTATTTGAAAATTAAAAAAAAAAAAAAACCTCGGTGACTTTGGAAAGAGCAGTTTCCATCAGGTTGGGGGTGAGGGATAGAAAGCTGACAGGTTGAGAAATGTATGGAAAATGAGGAAATCAAGACTCTAAGTCTAGGTATTTCCTTTTGAGTGTTTTGGTAAGCAAAATTAGTGTGGCACCAGAAATGGGAACAAATGGAAATAAATAACGTTCTATGTTTAATATATTTTACAGATTTAAGAGGCTTGTGTATATATATATATATATATATATATATATATATATATATATATATATAATTTTAAATAGGGATTAGGGATGCCTGGTGGCTTTCTGCCTTTGGCTCAAGTCATGATCCCAGAGTCCTGGGATGGAGTTCCACTTCAGGGTCCTTTTTTATCAGGGAACCTGCTTCTCCCTCTGCTGCTGCTCTCCCTGCTGGTGGTTGCTCTCGCTCACTCTCTCTCTGGCAAATAAATAAGCAAAATCTTTTTAAAAAATAAAACAAAATGGGGTTTTTATATGTACAGTAAAGAGGTGGAAGATGAATACACAGAAGAAAAAAGGATGCGTGGAGAAAAATCTTTAAGGATGGAAGAGTATACTGCACAAAGCACAAATAAAAAGATCAGTCTTAGAAAGACTCTACATCCATTGTAACTGGAGAGGAGAAAAGGTTCAATGTAAATCAGTGTCAAAGGGATTCAAATCTGGTGTCTTCTGTCTAAAAGCAGAACCGAAGTTCGGAGGTTTAAGGTCAATGTAACATGGGACAGATATGACATGTTTATCATGTTTATATCAAGAAAAAAAATAATCTGTTCCAATAATGGAACTTTACATGGAATATGCCTGTGTTGCTTATAAGTGACCTGGGACACTTGGTCACAAATATCAACATCTTCTATGCAGGCTAATTAATAATGGCCACCTCTCTGAATAGAAAAGGTCACTAAGGAGCCTTTCTGAACAAACATAATACCAAAAGGATCTATTGCCTCCACTGACAGATTGATGAACCCCGGTTTACAGATTGGCTTCTCAAGCCTTTGTTGACTATCAGAGATTTCAGCTCTTCAGACTCTGCCCTGCCCCACGAGCTGGCTGTCCTTTTGCACTGATCAAACTGTGCGATGAAAATCCTCAGAGGACTCCACACCACTCTCTCTAGCTAGCTAAACCTTTTCAGTTCCTAGAACCAGGCTTCAGCCTAGGTGACAATTCACAGGCTTGTCTGACTCATTTTTTATCCAGGCAGTTTTCTGTCAAAATCAATCTATTTTACTGGTCATCTGGTCACCAGCTTCAATCTATTTTACGTGACAAATAATTCTTGGAATGGAGAGGTAGATTTCATGTTAACGTAAGATTTTTCACTACTGACAGGAAACCAGTGTTAAAGATTTTCAATATGTCATCTCCCTTGTAATACAGCTAATAAAACAGTGCTTGACCTAATATATTTAATCATAGTTAAGTGGCTGACAGTTTTTGGTATCAACTTTAGATTCCTATTTCTCAGGGATACTCTCAATATTTCTTAATATTAGCCTTCACTTTTTTAAGGAATGATGGAAGGTTAGGTCTTCCAGCATAACATGTGGATAAACTGTCATTTTACAACTTCTACTTTACTTTACATACTTCTCAATAGATATTCCATAATGTATAGAAAATGATGAATTTGTAGTCCAATTTCCTTTGCTAGTCTTCACTAAATGTTAATGTATTCTTTTCTTATTTTCTTTAGTAATTTTTATATTTAAGTGGTCTGATTTTGATTCTGATTTTGGCAGTAAGGAGTGAAGGTGGGAGAAGAAAACAAATTACCTTTAAATATCATAAATCTACTAAAAATACTGAAAACAACTTACAAAGCATGTACTTTCTAAAGAATGTTAGTGGAATTTTTTGGGGCAGATATTGGAAAATTCCATAAAGAAGAACATTAAACAAATAGGTAAACTTATAAGTAAATTCAAATTCAAGGGGTCTCAGAGTACACTGAGATGCTGATGGACTCTGGGGATGTTGTTAGGCATATTCAAGGTGAGAGATTCTAGAAGCTGGGAGAAACAGAATATTTAAAACAATTTGAGATTTTGAGAAAGATGGAAGACTGGCTAATGATGGGATAATCAGGGCATTCACTGGAATACTAAATAGTGCAGAGCCAAGGGGGCCATGAGAGACTAGGATAAGGCATTTTCCTGAACAGAATTCTCTTATAGCTTAAATATGGCCTCCTTGATTTTATAAGGCCAAGGAACATTCTTTACCTTACTAAAGCAGGAATGAAAATTGGCTTTAAGGTTACTCCTGACAGGTTCTGTGTCCAGAATACAGGCAAATTGAGTTCAAAAGTTCAGCAGATTTAAGAAGGCATGAGCAGGCCTAAGAAAGCAGCAGGGATATTAGCTAGTAAAGTAAGGGAAAATAATCAGATTTCTAAGCACTGTTTTCTTTCATTAATGCTTCTATTTTGCATTTTTGTTCTTACAAGGGGAGAAAACATATGGAATCTACAGTTTTAATGTGGCTAAATACTTTGGGGCAGTATTCTGTGATTAGCCAGGATGAGGCAGGGGCTAAATGGTTAGATTTTTTCACAAAGACTGAAGACATAGCCAACTAGAGACATTTTTGGAATTTTCCTTACAAATAAATCTAGTCCAGCTTGTCCAACTACATAGGTAATCTATGTAATTAACATGAAATGATAGATTTTTAAACGATGTGCTTTCTGTTATGCTTTACATAGTATATTCAGTCAAACATGCTAATCTGAATGTTCCACCATTATTTATTTTTAAGATTTTATTTATCTATTTATTTATTTGAGAGAGAGAGTATGTGCACATGATGGGGAGCAGGGCAGGGGGAGGAGAGAATCTCCAGTGGACTCCCCACTCAGCGTGGAGCTAGCATTGATCTCATGACCCTGAGATCATGACCTGAGGTGAAACCAAGAGTTGGATGACACTTAACTGACTAAGCCACCCAGGTGCCTCACCACTATTTATTTTCCACAATAAAGTGTAGATTTGTGAGTCCTGAAATAAACCTATACATTTTTGGTCAACTGATGTTTGATGGGATGTCAGGAAAATTTAATGGAGAAAGGATAGGCTTTTCAAGAAATGTTGCTGGGAGAACTGTACATCAACATGCCAAATAAAGGCATTCCCCCTTCCTTACAGCAAACACAAAAAGAGTTTAATATATAGACTAAATGTAAGAGTTAGAACCAGAAAGCTTTTAGAAGAAAATATAGGAATAAATCTTTGTGATTTGGGGTTATGCAAAGTCTTCTTAATTAAATACAATGAGGAAAACACAAATGACACAAAATAGATAAAATGAACTACATCAAAATTTAATAATTTTGTGATGCAAACAATACTGTCAAAAAAGTGAAAACACAAATCATTGTAAAATATTTGTAAACCATATATGACCTTTTTTTTTAAAAGATTTTATTTATTTATTTGATAGAGACATAGCAAGAGAGGGAACACAGGAGGGAGAGTGGGAGAGGATAGAAGTACGCTTCCCTCTGATTAGGGAGCCCATTGCAGGGCTTGATCCCAGGACCCTGGCATCATGACCTGAGCCGAAGGTAGACACTTAATGATTGAGTCACCTAGGCACCCCTCATATATGACTTTTATCTAGAATATATAAAAAAAATACTCCTACAACTTAAAATTAAAAAGACAAATAATTTAAAATAGGCAAAAAATTTGAACAGACACCTCTCCAAATATGATATACAATGACCATGTGAAATATGTTCAACATTTGTCATCAGGGAAATCCAGTGAAAACAAGAAGGATAGACCCCTTCCCACCCAGTAGGATGACTGTAATTAAAAAGACAATGACAAGTATTAATGATGATGTGTGGAAATTGAGACCCTCATACAATGTTGGCAAGGATATACAATTGTGCAGTCACTTTAAAAATAATTTGACATGGGGCACCTGGGTGGCCCAGTTAGTTAAGTGTCTGCCTCAGGCTCAGGTCAGAATCTCAGAGTCCTGGGATTGAGCCCCCACATCTGGCTCCCTGCTCAGCAGAGAGCCTGCTTTTCCCGCTCCCAATCCACCTGCTTGTGTTCCTGTTCTCACTGTCTCTGTCAGAAAAATAAATAAAATCTTTTAAAAACAAGCAACAAAAAATAAAAGTAATTTGAAAATTTCTCAAGATGTTAAACAGAATTACCTTATTAAACCACAAACTCACTCCATTAAGCAAGTTAAAACATATATCCACACAAAAATTGGTACATAAATATTTACTACGGCACTGTTCACAATAGCTAAAAAGTGGAAACAACTCAAATGTTCATCAACTGATAAATGGATAAGTAAAATGTGGTAGATCTTCATTGCACATGGTAGCTGTCACCACATAAACTAATGACATAGATATTCCAATACAGTGATTTCATATGTAACTAACTGCATAATCTTCTTATTGCAGGATAAAAAATGTCCCAAGAAGCTAAATTACTCTGCTACCTTGTTTGGACATTCCTAATTTTTCCAATTATACAAATCAATGGGATCAAACTTTATGGCCTCTAGCTGTCCTGCTTGCATACATGTATGTGTTCAGTAAATTACTGTTAATTGCTACCCTTATATTTAGACATTTTCAAGTATTTGTATTTCAAGTATTTCAAGTATTTTCAAGCAAGGTAAAGATTTAAACCATCTTCAGTGAAGATACAATTGCTTTGAGTTGCATGGCAGATTAGTGCAAGAGGACACAAAATAATTTGGTAAATGAAAATGATAGAACAGTGTACTTTCATAAAAAGTTAGCTAAAATACAAAATTTACTTAATATATATTGTGTCCTCTGTGTTTCTTGAATACTAAGGTAAGATGCAAAGCAATATGACAGCTGAATTTAAATAATTTGTCTAGAAATAAATTCCATCCTTTATAATATTTCACTTATTTGACAAGGAGTTATTCCATATTTTATAAATTAAGCATTTCATGTTTCTCCCTGAAATAGCAAATACTAACCCAAAATAACATTAAGATTTTGTTATCTCATAAGCAATCAAGAGAAAGAAAGCATAAATGTTTTTAAAAGTCTATAAGTGAAATAATAGATTAATGACATTTTGATATTAAATGAAGAAATACAAATCTGACTCTGTCTCTTATTCACCTTAATTATAAAAATGTAAATAATAATGTTATATGACAAATGGATATGTCTGCTGCCTACATTTATCATACTAATTAAAATCAGAATGATAGTTGTTTAGAAAATAGTTGTAATCATTATAAATTTTTCTTTTCTGGTATTCATGAGTATCAAGGCAAGTTAAATAATGAAAATATTAATATATTTACATTGTTTTAAACTCTTACAGTTTAAATCTTATTTAACCAATATGACTAAACAGATGTATTTCCTGAGCAATTGCTAAACACAGGACATAATATGGAGAGAAAATGCTTAATACAAAGACCTTAGGGGACTTATTGTCTAACTGCAAAATGAAAGAATTACATAAGTAAATAAATGCAAAAGAAAGATATTTGCCAAAGAAACAGTCCAAGTACTAGCTTGGTACAAAGATAGAAGATGTATTCTGTTCAAGAAAGATGAAAAAATTAATGAATAACATATAGAGGTAGTATTTGAAGGGCTTCTGTCCATTTATTTGCTTATTTAAAATGTAGAGGCAGAAAATTAACGAAAGCATACTTTTATGTATCATGGCATATTCATTGTCATTTGATTCATAATGTTATATAGTGCTCTATCTAAAGTCAAAGCAAGCCATAATATGTGCTCTTCTGATATTGTAGCATTGAAAGGCCTCCACTGGAAGTTAAGAGATCCTGGGTTATTTAGAGGAAGGAAAACATGCTAAGTGAGAAAAGGCATTAACAGTTCCCACTTCACAGCCTCCTTATGTTGTTATGTTCCGCTGTTACCTATTTCCCGAGTCTGATCCCTGGATGAGGTTTCATGCCTTGATCGTTTTATTCTCCTTTGACCTCTCTTCATATCTAAATTTCAAACTATTGTTCTCTCTTTGGTATTTTAAGCATTTAACTTCGAAAGTACTCATTGCTCTGCAAGTAATGAATGGCATGTGACTCAGTCATAACAAATAATTGATTTGGAGATTAAATCATTTTAACATTTTATGAAATTCCAACTTCATAAAAAGTATTTTTCTTATAAAAACACTCCTAAGGAAATCTGACTTTAACAACTACATTAAAATGTAAGAGGTTCTGCCTTCCTAGGACAGTCTTTATTTCTTCATTTCTGACCTCGTTTGCATTTTAGATATTTTGGAAAAAATTTCCAGTCATGATAGGATTTCTGTTGCATTAACAACACTCCATTCCTATACAAACAAAGTTAAACATTTGAGAGTAACATATTATCGTTAGCATGGTAATCTGTGCTAAGAAACAAAACACAATTAAAGTCTTAACATGGTTGATTTGTACTTTAAAAGACACACCAATACCTTATGTAAGTATTTTATGTGTGTATGTGTATCTTACATACAACTCCAAAACAAATATTAATTTATCTTCATCTTCAAGCTATTCTTCCCAACAATTAATTCATTTTATGAATTTTTAGATGATGTCATGTATAACCTAACCTACTGAAATATTAAATTTTACAATGTGGACAAAGAATACTTACCATCACCCTACTGAAAACAGGGGCCAGGCAAATGATATCTTTGTTATTACTAAAAGAAAATTCAGTTTCCCACTGCCTATGGTCTTATCTATATCAGAGTCAGAATTTTGTCTGAATTAGAAAAAAATCTTATAACTATTATAACCTCTATGTCAATTTATAAATTTGAATTAAAAATTTAACTTTCATACATGAATTATGAATTAGAATTTTATGGATACAGATACATATTTGAATTAGTGCCAGCTTAATTAACTCATGAATCTTGACAATTATGCCTTTTACATCTCAAAAAAAATAGTTTTTTTTTCTCAGGGGTGTAAACAAATGGAAGCAATGATACACTAGTGGTGTTTTGATCATCTTTATTAAACTAGAGTAACATGTTTTAAATTTAATTAACTTAAAAAACAAAAATTTATTTTATCCTTCAATATACTGAATATCACTTTGAGTACTAGGAATACAAAGAAATTTAGTATTTCTGTGTTTTTTTAAAGATTCCATTTATTTATGTATTTATTTATTTGAGAGAGAGAGAGAATGAGAGAAAGCAAGAGAGTGCACAAGCAGGGAAGATGGGCAGAGGGAGAGAGAGAAGCAGACTCCCTGATGAGCAGGGTGACTGACTTGGGCTCCATCCCAGGACCCCAAGATCATGACCTGGGCCGAAGGAAGAAGCTTAACTGACGGAGCCACCCAGGCACCCAGAAATTTAGTATTCCTTTTTTTTTCTTATGATTTTATTTATTTAATTGTCAGAGATAGAGAGAAAGAGAGAGAGAGAGCACAAGCTGGGGGAGCCACAGGCAGAAGAAGCAGGCTCTCCGCTGAGCAAAGAGCCTGATGTGGGACTTGATCCCAGGACTCTGGGATCATGACCTGAGCTAAAGGCAGACGCTTAACCCACGAAGCCACCCAGGCATCCCGAAATTTAATATTTCTTAGTGAACAGTCTTCCATACCATGAGACATAATAGAATTATTTTCTATGAAGGAAGGAATTTAATGAGGATAAAAGCTATACAAAAATGTATTTATAAACTCTATCTACAAATATTTGTACATACCTATTATGTACTAGGGATACAGTGGTATGTAAACAAACAAGTTTTCTTTCTCAGAGTGCCTCCTTAATTAATTGATAAAATAGATAGGTCAGATCAGGCTGTAAAAATTGGGATGCAGTATTTTAATAAACACTAATATATCATAAAGTATTTATCCTAGCTTTATTGAGATATAATTGAAAAACAACATTGTTAGCCTAAGGTGTGTGTTTATGTTGATTACATATTGCAAATGATTACCACCATAACATTAGCTAAACACCTCCATCATGTCACAAAATTATAATTTCATTTTTGTGGTGAGAACATTTAAGATCTGCTCTCTTTAACAACTTTCAAGTATAGAATACAATATTACTAACTATAATCACCACGTTGAACGTAAGATCCCAGAACTAATTCATCTTAAACTGAAAGTTTGTGATCTTTAACCAACATCTCCTCATGTCCCCCAATTCTAATTCTAGTCTCTGTTTCTGTGAGTTAAGCTTTTTTATATTCCACATGTAAGTGATATTATACAGTATTTGTTTTTCTGTCTGACTTATTTCACTTAGCATAATACCCTCAAGATTTACCCATGTCACAAATGGCTGGATTTCCTTCATTCTCATGGTTGAATAATATTGCATTGTGTGTGTGTGTACGTATGTGTGTGTGTGTGTATGTGTGTGTGTATGTGTACATTCCACATCTTCTTCACTTTCTTTATCCATTCATCCACTGATAGAAACTTAGGTTGTTTCTGTATCTTGGTATTGTGAATAATGCTGCAATGAACATAGGAGATCAAATATCTCTGAGACTCTATTTCCATTTCCTCTGGACTTCTACCCAGAAATGGCATTGCTAGAAAATATGGTAATTCTACTTTTAGGTTTTTGAGGACTCTCTATACTGCCCCATTGTGCCTGCTCCAATTTACATTCCCATGCACAATGCACAAAGTTGCCCTTTGTTCCACAGCCTTGCCAACACTTGTTATCTCTTGCCTTTTTTGATAGCCATTCAATAGAAGTGAGATATCACACTGTGGTTTTGGCTTGCATTTCCCTGATGATTGATGATACTGAGAACCTTTCCATGTACTTGCTGGCCATTTGTACATCTTTTAAAAAAAAGTTTATTCCTCCTCTACATTTTTTAATCAGATTGTTTTTGCTATTGAGCTGTATGAGTTCCTTATGTATTTTGATCACTAACCCCTTATTGGACATATGGTTTGCAAGTATTTTCTCCCATTCTGTAGGTTTCCTTTTCATTTTGTTGATAGCTCTATTTGCTGTGCAGAAACTTTTCAGTTTGATGTAGTCCTTCTTTATTTTTGCTTTTATTACCTTTGGTTTTGGTGTCAAATCCAAAAAAGCATTTCCATGACTGATGTCAAAAGGCTTACCCACTATTTTCTTCTAGAAGTTTTATGATTTCAGGTCTTATGTTCAAGTCTTTATTTAGTACATTTTGGATTTGTTTTTGTGTATGGTGTATGATGGGATCCAATTTCATTCTTTCAAATGTGGCTGTCCAGTTTTCCCAAAACCATTTATTGAAGAGATTTTCCTTTTTCCATTGTATATTCTTAACTCTGTTGTCATAAATTAAATAACCATATATGTGTGGGTTTATTTCTGGACTCTTTGTTCTGTCCCATTACTCTGTGTATCTGTTTTCATACCAATTTTAGACAGCTTTGATCACTACAGCTTTGCAATATACTTGGGTTTCAGGGAGTGTGATGCTCCCAACTCTGCTCTTCTTTCTCAGAACTGCTTTAGCTATTTGCATACTTTTATGGTCCCATTCAAATTTTAGGATTTTTGTTCTACTTCTGAGAAAAATACACTCAGAATTTTGGCAGCAATTTCACTGAATCTGTAGATTGCTTTGGGTAGTATGGACATTTTAACAATATTATTTTTTTCATCCATGATCATGAAGTATCTTTCCATTTATTTTTGTCTTCTTCAATATCTTCCATTAATGTCATAATTTTCAGGGCATAGGATTTTCACCTCAGTTAAATTTTAAATTATTGGCTATTTTAATTTTTTATGCTATTGTGAATGGTACTGTTTTTCTTAATTTACCCTTCTGATAGATCAGAATTTTTCTCTCTGATAAATCATTATTAGTGTATAGGAAAACAACAGACTTTTGTATATTGATTTTATAACCTTCAATTTTACTGAATCTATTAGTTTTAAAAGTTTTTTGGTGGAAACTTTAGGGGTTTCTATACATAATACCATGTCATCTGTAAACAAAGACAATTGTACTTCTTCTTTTCTGATTTGAATACATTTTATTTCTTTTTCTTGCCTAACTGCTCTGGCTAGGACTTCCAGTAGTATGTTGGAATGAAAGTAGCAAGAATGAACATTCTTGTCTTGTTCCTGATCTTAGAAGAAGAGCTTTCAGCTTTTCCACATGGAGTATGATGTCAGCTGTGGACATATCAGATATGGTCTTTATTATGCTGAGATACATTCCTGCTATACTCATTTGTTGAGAGTTTTTATCATAAAGGTTTGAAGATAGAATGAATACTGGCTAATAAAATAATTTAATCAGAGATATCTCATCTGGTTTTGATTTAGGAGACTGGCCAGTGACACTATTTGTTAAAATGGGGTGACTATGGGACTGGCAGGTTAGGGAATAATCAAGTTCTGTTTTGGCCATGTTAATTTTAATATGTCTATTTATATATCAAATTAGAAATGGCAAGTATACAGTTAGATAAATTCATCAGAGTTCTTAATAAAAATAAGAATAGCAGATATACGTATTGGAAATAGCCTCTTCTCTAATGTTGGTATGAAATCCCCTAGAGTAGTATTTGTTCTGAATATATTTCAATATAAAGTATTAGACTAACTGTATTTTTTAACAACTTAGCTAGAAAAACCATTTTTTAAAAATTTTAAACTGTATTTCTGCATTTCAATGGCATTAAGTATGATACAACTCAACGTAGAAAAACATCCTAAATTTCTCCCCAAATATACTTGTTACCTATTAAATAAAACACATGATTACAAAAATTGCTTTATATAGGAATGTGAAGAAACAAAAGATGATGACACAGGGGCTAGGCATACCTTAACATTTTCATACTAATAAACCCATATATATTTTTAGTGCTTTTTAAAATTTTGATTCTATTTGAATTGATAAAATTTTAACTCTATAATTGGCACAGATTTTATAACTGTAAATTCTACTGGAAGTAATAATTCTTGTTATAAAATACAGTGATGTTCCTTTAAATAGACTGGAAATCTAATGACTAAATTGTATAAAGGTCTTTTACTGCTTCCAAATATTACATCTCATTTCTGCTCTGCATTTTAAATGTGGCTTCCAAAGCATGATGGAATATGCACAGTATGAAAATAATGTGGATATGATGATTGCCTTGCCTGCTAAATATGGTCCATTTATAGTCTCACAATTCAATGCATTTTCCATGGAATTTACTGTGTAATAACTCAGCATTAGGCTCTCAAATCTTATCAAGTATCACCATAAAAATCATCCATATGAAAATCATTTTTCATGGTCTGTAATACCATTATTTTCTTAAATAACAGAAAATGTGTGAAAATATCAATTTTCGTTTCTTCTAATCTCTGAAATACTCAAAGAGAAAAAGCAAACAAATATAACCCAGTGATTTAAAATTTGCTGAGTTGCTTTAATATTTTTACTCTGAATTTCACTATACTATGTTTTATTTGTTTACTTTTAATGTTATAGGCTTATAAAATAGGCTAAACATGTGGGGATATATATCTCAATACTTTTTTGATACTCACACTTTTTGAAAAGTTCCAAAGAAATTTGCATATCTGGGAAAGTTCTCTATAAAGTTGTTCTCCTATCTTTCAGGGTGGGAAAAGACTGTCAATGTCACTTTTTTGGACAACAAAACTGCTTTTTCCAGTTCAACCAGTCTCATAAATATCTTGACATTTATATGGTCCAAAGTCATAAGTACATGACTTGCAAATGGAAGTCAATTAAACAGTTTAAGTGTAGAATCTTTATTTTTAGCAATGAAAACGTTTGATGAAATTAAATTAGGAATAGAGTTAAACTGGAAGTATAAACATTCTAGGTTGGAAGGTGCCTAGAGATAAGGCCATCTGAAAAGCTTGCTCTGGGTATCAAAACAACTAGCAACAGCATATTCTCACTGTTAGCTTGCCTTACTCATAAAATTCCCTCTATTCAATATCGTCTATTGCCTCAATATTGGCTATAGCCTACTGATTTTTATATTTGGTGTTTTTAGGGACCTGCATGAAACCAGAGCCTGAGAATAAATGAAGAAAAAAAAGATAAAGAATGAAAAGCTACTATAAGAGTCAATCGCGAAGTCAACACTGAAGCCAACTGGTGTTTAATTCCTGTTTGGGAACTTCAGCAAGTAAGATGCTTCTCAGAATTATCAACCTGAAGATTGACCTTGACAAGTATTATCCACCAGGGCCTTTTCCCTCTTGTTGAGATTTTCCTCCTGAGGTGTTAACTCAAGCTTGCATGTACAGAATAAAAGTGCAGGCAAGAGGCAAGTTGGGTCCCTTTAAAACACTTAATAATGTAAGATTTATGAAATAATCTGGCTGTAACTGGTCCTAAGGCTTTGATATTCATCATTCCCATCTTCTGCCACTTATTCTGGATTTTCCTCACCTTTGGTCATGGATGTTTGATGGGAGGACTCCTGGTACTTTCTGTACCATATAAGACATCTCATGGGGGGAGGTGTAGTTATAAGTGGCATATGCTTGAAGTGAAATGTGTAAAAACTATCTCCTACAGCCATCTCTGAAATTAGAGGTAAGGTCAAATGGTGTATGTGAGACCACCAGAGGCATTCAATTAATCAGGAATGGCCTTTTGTGGTTGCATTTATAATTTATCAAGGCTTTCTAGGTTGCTTGGTTAATAGAGCAGTAGTACGGTTTCTTATTCAACATTTTATCCTTAGTGTCTTCTAGTTTGGGGGATTTGACAGACAGTTAAGTCTTGAAAAAACACACAAGTGAAGTCACTGATCTTCATCCCAAATATCTAAAATATTCCTTTCTTATATACTTCCATTCCTAGCAATTCTATTTAAGAAACACCTACCCAGTCAATCTTCTTCCTTTTATTGCCTTGTAGTACATGCCCTGACATGATGTTTGGATTTACCACCAAATCTAAAATAAGAAAAAAAAAAAAAAAGAAAGAAAACAAACTCATATACACAGAATTGGATCATGTCACCCTTCTATAAAATACTCTGTATGCTCCTTTTAATTTTCAGTACTTTACATGATAAATGAGCTCATTCACAAACTGGGGGTAACCTATAGCATCCCCTCAAATCATATTCCAACACCCTATGTTCCAACACCACAAAATGAGCAAATCCTTTTGAACACATCATATATTTTTACACTTCTTTTCCTTGCTATTCACTGCCTAGGATGTTTTCCTCTCTCTTCTTATGGTGGTAACCACTGCTAAAAAATATAGGTTAAAAGTTATTTTGTGAAGTGTTTCCTTATCTCTTTAGGAAGAGTCATAGCAACAGACCTATGTCACTGGTAAGTCTCATGTAAGTCTCTGTGGTATTCACAAGCCATTTTTCCACAAGTCTGAGAACTTTCTGAGGTCAGGACACATTTATCCTTATATCCTCAACATTATGCTAACTCATAGGAAAAATGCATTTCTTGATAAAAAAGGAAGGAAAGGAAGAAGGAAGTGAGTGACCTAGGAAGGCAGGAAGGGAGGATAGAAGGAGAGAGAAAATGAAAAGCTAAAGTCCAGGGACGCCTGGGTGGCTCAGTTGGTTAAGCAGCTGCCTTCGGCTCAGGTCATGATCCCAGCGTCCTGGGATCGAGTCCCACATCAGGCTCCTTGCTCAGCGGGGAGCCTGCTTCTCCCTCTGCCTCTGTCTGCCTGTGCTCGCTCTCTCTCTCTCTGACAAATAAATAAATAAAATATTAAAAAAAAAAAAAGCTAAAGTCCATAAGCTTCCCCATGAACACTCAAAGGTCACAGATGTAATTACATATGTGGGAGCCCCATTCACACACATTTTAAAATCTTCTGATTTTTTCATAGAAGGTCACACAAAACATTGTTCTGGCCTTACAGGTAAAGAAAGTCACCCTCTGCATTTTCCATATTCTCCACATAAGAGAAACACAAACATATCCTTAGCCCCAGAAATTCTAGCCTCCATCCCATGACAGGGATTAATGGAACAGCAGACAGCTAGGAACTGAGGCTCACTGTACACATTGAAGGAATGCCCTGGCCAGAATTTTTTCTTTCAATCTACTGAGCATCGCTCTGACCACTGCACCACGGTGGACATCTGGCCTAAGAATCACAAGAACACTTTAGATGATTTAGCCTTAGCCTTTTGTCTGTGCTATCATCATCATCACACACACACACACATGCACATGCACACACACGCATGCACGCACGCACACACACACGATAAACCCCTACACAGGGCAGCTCTCATCCAATTTGCTAGGAAAGGATGCTTAAAGAGAAAGCTGTGTTCTACCATGTGGTGGTAATATGGCACTTAAATTCTAACATGCTCTTTCCTAATTTCCTCTCTGCTCTGATCCCTAAATGGCCCCTTATCCTAGATGAATGTGGGAGTACTTCTTTTGTCGTATAGCAGGACTTCAGTTCTATTTATTATACTCAGCTCACTGGCTCTATTAGGACTGATCTCAGACTGGAAACTGGAACCATATATTATTCTGACTGAATTTCCTGGTTGTGTTCTTCACCTATCTATCTTGGCTTGCCTACTCAGCCTGTATGAGTTTCTTCCTTCTCTCAATTAACCTAGGATTTCAGGGGATAGCTTCTAGATCTCACCATGAACACTACCACCATCCTAACTAGCCAGCCTCAGACCTCTGAAAATTTGATCTTCCCCCTACAAAAAAGATGACAGAGTCTTATTAATTCAACCTTCTAAATATTCAGCAACTCTGTGATCTACTGTAACTGCCTTTATTAAAGTCCCCTTTAAAAAGAAATTTAGCTTACCTGGTAACTGGTACTATGTAAGCAATCAATAACTGTTTGACAAAAGAATTGATTAATAACATTAAAGCAAAGTAGTTTATCTTCATGACTCTAGTCTTACCATCCGCAGATCCATACACCACCCTTTTGTCAGTGTTAGTTCTTAAAGGAACATAACAATTTTCTCCCTGATCCTATTTTCAATAAATTCAAATCCAAACTCCTCTGCATGGCATCTAGGGTTACTTGTCATCTGAGCACTGCTTATATTTCTTGTTCTGTCTTCTGAAGCCCCTATATAGTTGCAAGTGTTCTTCCTTCTTCCAGTGATTTTTGTTAGCCAGTGAAATTGTTTCTCATTCTTTAAGACTGGGGATTTCCTCAAATAGAACTTTTTTAAAAACATATTTTCTATAGAAGAACTCATTGTAATGCATTGTCCCCTAACTAAATGTAAGCTCACTGAATCAAGGATTGCTTTTTTTCTCTAATAATCAGCATAGCGCCTGCTATCAAATAATTTAAATAAATTGTATCCATATTCCTCATCCATTATGTTATGCTTTTCATTTGCCCTCTCACATAACCCTGTCCTAACCTTACAATTATGCCACATTCTCCACCATATCCCTTGGCCTTTGCTTGCTTCTAGCTTAGTATATCAGATTTCAGGGTTACAACAATCCAGCCTTCAGAGGTTAAGATTTGAGATTTCTCAAGTTTGTACAAATCTTCTCCTTCATCCTTATTATCTAGTTCTTCAACATTGGCCTGGGTTTGGACACTGGAAGGAGAAAAGCATGACTCTGAATCTCCTTTCTGTAATATTGTCTTTATGTATATAATATACAAAATCAAGTGAAAAGAACAGATCTCTGGTTATTTATTAATAATTGGGGCAGTCTCCAGTTTATAACACAATCGTATGCTTTTTAAACAATACGAAATGAAAATCCTTGAAAACCCTTACTTGTATTTTTTCATGTGAAGAATATCATCTCAAAAGCCTGTCAGGCTAGGCCAAAAAGGGATAATATAATTTTTCAAAGACATAAAACAGAGTAAACTATCCATTAGCCTTTTCATAGATAATTCAAGAAGGAAAGGAAGGCATGTTTCTCATAGAACTTTCAACTTGTGCCAGACACCACATTTATATGTAACAGGCATGATCATTCATGCCTGTCATGGCATGTCAAGGGGAAAAGCCATTTGTTGAGTTAACCAGTAGGTATGAAGTCTCATGGTAGATATAGAAACAAAAATAATAAAAATAAAAGAGACTGCACATCAACCCTCAAGAAGAACACAGTTGTCACAACACCAACACCTCCTTTGAGGCAGGTAATATTATGCCCTCACAGAAAATAAATGACATCCCTGAGGCCACATTTAATAAAAGGAAAGGCCATGATGGGAACCCACATCTCTTGGTGTCAACAAACCTGTGTTTTGCAAGTCATCTTCCTGTACCCTAGAAGAACGTGCTAACAGATGAATCTGCTCTGGTTTATCTATTAGGACTCCTCTGAGAGAAAACAAGACAACTTCTTACTTGATTCTTAGGTAACAGGAAGTAATGAAAGTTTTGTTCAAATAAGCAGTGTGGGACTGTGAAAAATAACTAAGATTAATTAGCAGTGAAGATTTCTGAAGAAAGTATGTAAGATTTATTTTGACTTAAAAGTACAGCCATTTTCTTTGTTTTGAGAATGATGTTGAGGATAGTCAGTTTTACTTTGAAAGAAGGAAATCACAAGACATGCAGAAATAGACTCTTTCAGTACTTCTGGAGAAGAACAGAGGGTAAAAGATGGTTTTCTCAAGGGAAGTGATAAAAGAAAGGATATACAAAGCTTCCAATCCAGGGCGCCTGGGTGGCTCAGTGGGTTAAAGCCTCTGCCTTTGGCTCAGGTCAGGATCCCAGGGTCCTGGGATGGAGCCCCGCATCGGGCTCTGTGCTCATTGGGGAGCCTGCTTCCTCCTCTCTCTCTGCCTGCCTCTCTGCCTGCTTGTGATCTCTGTCTGTCAAATAAATAAATAAAAATCTTAAAAAACAAAAACAAAAACAAAGCCTCCAATCTTTCTAAGTATCACAAAATGAAGAGCTTCTGTAGGAAAACTGAAAAGCTAAACCTCAAGGGAACCCCCTTTCTTATAACCAAAAGGGGAAGCCTTTATAGGAACATTAAAGTCGCAAGAATTTAGGGGAAAAATACAGCATAAAATTCATTTTGAAAAGTTCTCTCTTCTATAATCTTTTACCTTTCTCCTTTAAAAGAAGGCAGTATTTGTCCTCCTTAGTTTCTTCCAAGTCTCTCCTCAATGATTTCAGGGAGAGCCTTCTTCCCAGGAGTCAGAACCATCTCTTTGAACTACTTTTCTCTTTCATGTTCACCCTACATACCGCATTTAGATTTGTCTTCTAAATCTTTTACACACATCAAATGATACTCTTGGGTCTTACGACTATTTTCACTTCAATTGGTAACTTTTCTTTAGCTAGATATAGACCAGTTCTACACTTAATGGCATGCTTAAGGTTATTATTTATAAACAAGGTGGGATGGAAAAAACAAAGAGGAGGGTAGCACATTTTTTCTTACTAATATTAACCAACAGTTGAAGAAAACAAAGAGAACAAATTAAAAGGATGTGTATGCATGTTATAGTCTTAAATGCCTTCCAGGGGATGTGGTTCAATTAGGGGGATTTTCCTTTCTATCTTAGTATTTCCAAAACCATTGTTTCCTTTTCCTCTGCCTCCACATATGCTCAGATATTCAAATCCTTAAAAAGTTTAAAAGTAACTGGTAATCATTTCAAGCTATTTTCTCCATTTCTGATCCTTCACTCCTCAATCTTTCAGAATGATAATTATCATATAAACCTATAAGTCCTTTATTTTTAATTCTTTATACATCTTTTATCTTAAAATTTATTTATTTTTCATTTTATCATTATAATATATAGTTCAAAAAGTCAAATAGTTCTATATGGCCTAAAATTTAAAAATTATCAATACCTTACCTACTACTTCCACCTGCAAAGTCCACTCTCATAGTCAACCACTGTGCATTCTCTGGACGTTTCTCCTATTATTTACTTCTTAATGCTAAATAACAAATGCCATTTGGTTTTCTAATATTATACAATATCTAATGTACTCCAAATATAAAAGAGGGAAATTCCATTCTTTCATATCATTGTCCCCTTTTCCCAAAACACATGACCCCTCTGTTCTCCTCATGTTAGTTTAAAATATATAGTTAAATCAAATTTCAGGATTTGCATCATTTAACTAGTAAATGTTATTCAATTAACAACTTACACTGTACAATATCATTACATTTTCCTTCTTGCCCATCATCTTTTTTTTCTGAAGTTACTAACTGCTTCATTTTTTAATTTAGTTTAGTTTAGTTTTGTTTAAATACCAATCAATAGTTACGGGACTTACCTAATATGGTCAGGCACAAAAGGTAATTGATCCATGCTTTTCTTTTTCCCCCCTCCCTGGAGCAATCTTGAGGAGCCTTTTATCTTCTTGCCTGAGTTGTATGACTTGCCTTTCTCTCATCTTGGCCATTCTGTTCACTGTTAACAGTGGGCATTTCTTTATTTCTCTCCCTATCATGTCTCCTTTTCCTAGATCCTATGCCTATCTTATTTCTTCCTTCTTCCACTCTTGTCTTACTGTACCTCCCCCTCTTCCTTCCATTCTATTACTATCTCTCATTTTTGGATCACATTCTATGGTAAGTTCCCTATATACAAAGTGTAATTTTTGAGGTGTTCCACTTTTGAAAAACTATGTTCCTACCCATAAACTAACTGAAATTTTTGCTTGGTATATGACACCAGGTTGACAATAATTTTCCTAGAAATTTAATGGAATTATCCTCTTTTCTTCTCCATTTTAATATTTTTGTTGTGGACCTAATGACATTTTGTTTTCTGAATACTTTCTTCATGAACCTGAATTCTCAAAACAGACTTTATCATTCTCTCGTTTATTTTGGGTTCTTTTAATCAGTAATTCTGCTGAAGTACAATTTAATTATGTCACCCTTCAGTTGGCAGACTCATCTGTTCTTAGAATAAAGTATAGCCTCCTTGGCATTTTTGACACCATTATTTATATTCTGCCTCACGAGCCTCATCTCCTTCCACTCAAATGTTGCACTTCATATTCTGAAGTAATATATATCTTATTTCAGCTAGCTGAGTATATGTTTTCTTTCACATTTTGGTTTTTGTATGTGTAATACCTCATACTGGTATACTTTCTGACCCACTCTTATCTTTAACTTCTATTCATCCTCAGGTTCTTATCAAAACTTGGTACCTCAACCTTGTGAGAGCTTACCACATATATCTTTAAACCAGAAACTAACACACTGCACTGTATTTTTCTATCTATGTCTCTGTTTCTTCCCATAAGTTGACAATTTCTTTAGATAACAACTGTGACTCAATTATATGGAAAATATTTTTTTTCTTCTCTTCCTTTTTTTTGAAAATATTTTCTTTTAATTAAATGGATTGTACAAATCATACTTTTTTCCCAAGCCCCATCTGGCATGCTATCATTTCCTTAAATTTTTATCATTTTCTTATTAAACACATACAACTTACAACTCCTTGAACTGCACATACATGAATCACATTTTTTCTTGTACTAAACTTACTTTGGAGTACACATAATTAACTAGTTATCAGACATGATTTTTTTTGTTTGTTTAGCATAAAATCTTGTACCTACTAGTCACACAATGAGTTAATCTTTAAGAAGTAAAAGGAAGCAGGGTGCCTGGGTGGCTCAGTGAGTTAGGTCTCTGCCTTTGGCTCAGGTTGTGATCTCAGGGTCCTGGGATCAAGCCCTGCATCGGGCTCTCTGCCCAGCAGGGAGCCTGCTTCCCCTCCTCTCTCTGCCTGCCTCAATGCCTACTTGCGATCTCTGTCTGTCAAATAAATAAATAAAATCTTTAAAAAAAGAAGAAGTAAAAGGAAGGGATAAAAAAGATATTTTTCCTTTTTTCGCCACCAAATTTCACCATTCATTTGGGGTATGTGGTGGAGATCAACATCAAAAGCTTTAGCACAACCAGCAGTGGCACTGCAGCTGTCTACACATATATAGGACATCAATAAGTCAGGTGTGTGTAATTCAAAGCAAGCCAATATTACCAAATATGTCTGTCAAATATATTTCACTTAAAATTTTCTTTCTCCAAATAGTTTCTTATCATACTATAAAAATTATTAAAGAAGTTTATTATCCACCATGGAAAAAGCAGATGCCATAAAAAACAAGAACAGAGGAATAGAATATTTTTTGTTAAGTAAGACATCTAGCAAAGAACATTCCATCTGTGATCTAATTGTCAGAAGATTATGAGATATAAGACTTCTAGAGCACTGTGCCAAAGTATTTCTTAATCACTGGGAACAAGAAAAAAAGAACAAATTCTCCCAATTTTAAAAAGCACTAGTTATTTCTTAACTATTAATTAAGGAAAGAAAGAAAAATAGATGAATTAAAATTTGATTCAGATTTTATGTCCTAAGACTGAAATTCTCTAGTTGAAAAATGTTAGGATTCTCTTTAAAACTTACAATGTTTACCAAAAAAAAAAAGCTCTTTCTCAACATGCAGATAATATATCTCTATGAATTCTCTGAGGCATGTCACACCTAAAACAATCAGTGGAAACTTATAAACTTCAATGTAAGTTAATTATCCTTGAAAGTAGACTAGCATGTGAGCTGAAAATAATAAGCTTCTTGGAAAAATATATTTGCTTTTACTGATAGGGGGCTGAAAACATCAGAAGACCCTTAAGAAGTTTCATATTGTGATGCTGGAGGCAATGAAGTGCAGAGGTTACAATTGTAGGCACTAGATCCCCACTAAGAGGGTTCTTAACTGAGATTCATAGACATCAGGGTTAGTCATTAACCTCCCTGGTTTCACATTCTCTATAGCCTATAAAATAAGGATATAGCACTACCACACAGGACTTTCAGCAGGGTTAGATGGGTAGGAGGCACAGTTCAGATGATCACTGCTGCCATTAGTACACGGCCATGCTTGCAAATAGAGGCCATCAGGTGGACTGTGGACCTCAGCAGGGTGGTTTAGGCCTAATGTTTAGGCTGTTCATTCAGACAAAGATAATTATTTCAGAGGGAAACATGATCAAGATGCATCCCATTGTATTCTTATGCTTGCTTTTTGTTTTAAAAACAAAATAATAAACTTTTATACAACCCATGTAGGGTCTCTAACAAATACCTAATGAATTTATCAGTGTACCTTTTCAGATTAAGAACTACTAAGACAAGGCTCTCTCCTCATCCCAGAACCAACATAACAACAGCAAAGACATTTACATTATCTTAATACTAGTGAGTCTGTCACAGGGAAATGTGCTACTTGCATGCTCTGCTGGTAGGTTAAAACAAACAAACAAACAAACAAACAAAAAACCTCATCTTTCTCCCTGAAAACATATTATAGTGCTTAGGTCTCCAGATGAATACATTAAAACATGTTTAATCCATAAAAAAATTAGAATGTCATATATCAGCAATAATATTATTTGTTTTTATTTTATGGTTTATTTTTAAGTATCTTATATTTTATATACAATATTAACTGACCAGTAAGTCATTATTTAATATTTTATATGAAAATTTATCTGCCAAAATTCTAATAAAATAAAAATGAATTATTATTTCAATTTAAAGGATAAAATCTGTATACTATAATTTCATTCAATTTTTTATTTATCTTTTTCTCATAAAAGTTATTTAAGAGGCTTAAAGATACATAGAATACAGCAAGAGAACTAACAAGGAGACAGAAATTTTTATTTAAAATTTTTATTTTGTATATATATTTCCCTCATCCTGATATACTCTTTGCCCTACTCATACCTTTAACTTCTATTCAGCCCTTCAGATTCTAGGTGAGGTTTAGTAACTTGCCTTATACCAAGCACCACATACATGTCTAAACCAGAAACCAGCTCTCTTGATGGAAGCTCTACCCACTCTTCAGTTTAAGAAAAAAAAAGGTTAAAAACTTAAACTCCCAACATAATGAAAAACTAAAATTCTAATAAAAATACCTTTTCAGAATTTGTAAAGAGTATCCAGTAATTATAGTTATCAATAGACTGGGGCCAAATTGAAAACAGAAATGTATCAATATCATCCTTATGGTATGCCTGATTTTTTTCAATATTTTATTTCTTTATTTGCCAGAGAAAGAAAATAGAGAAGGAGCAGCAGGCAGAGAAAGAAGCAGGCTCCCTGCTGAGCCAGGAGCCTGATGCAGGACTCAATCCCAGGACCCTGGGATCATGACCTAATCCACTGAGCCCCCCAGGCATCCGGGAGTGCCCGATTTTTAAGTCATATGTTTGGTCTGCTTCGAATAGAAAAGTAACAGCCAGGTCTCTTTCAGGATGACGCCGCTGTTTAAGGCAGATTGACTCACCCTGTTCCACCTTCATTTTCATCATGATAACACACTGAGTTACACATTATAAAGTCATACTCTTTCTAATGAACACAATTCTTTTTGGCAGAAACAAGAAGAAATCTGCCAGCAAAGCTTGCTAGGAGTTTTTTGTTTGTTTGTTTGTTTTAAAGATTTTATTTATTTATTTGACAGACAGAGATCACTAGCAGGCAGAGAGACAGGCAGAGAGAGAGGAAGGGAAGCAGGGTCCCAGTCAAGCAGAGAGCCCGATGCGGGGTTCGATCCCAGGACCCTGGGATCATGACCTGAGCCTAAGGCAGAGGCTTTAACCCACTGAGCCACCCAGTCGCCCCGAGTTTTAATTCTGAAGACACTCCTTTAGTTAAAAGTAATGGACAACCAAGCAGTTGGAGAAGCAGCCTGATTCCTTCCTCTCCTGGAATAAAGGCAACACTGTATTGCATAAGACAAAAGCCTGCTGGACTTTGGGGTTTACTGCAGTATTTTAGCCACCATTGTAGCTATAAGTCTCAGAAAAGACTCAATTGTCACCCAATGTTGTTCAAAAAGCTACTAGAACTAACAAGCGATCCTACTGTGGGTGCAAAAATCAAGAACAATATATTAATCAACTTGTTTCCTATATACTGGCAGCAAACAATCTTAAATTTAAAAATGCAATTTATAGCAACATCAAAACTATGATATGCTTTGCAATAAGTTAACACAGTATTTTCAAGACCTGCACAATGAAAACAGTAAATAATTATGAAGAATTAAAAACCTAAAAAAAGAAAAAAATGATAGTTACCTTTTATACATTGAAAAACAGTATTTTAAAGATTCTTACTCTTTAAATTTCTCTATAGTTTCAATGTAATCCCAATCATATGTCTATCCAAATATTCCATGGAGACTGACAAGCTGATTCTACAATTTACATGGGAATCCAAAGGACTGAGATTAGTTAGTAAAATGTTCAAGATAAAGGGCAAATATGAAGTACTTACCCTGATTTCAAGACTTTAAAAAGTTATGATAATTAGAATAATGTGGTATGGATATGGACAGACATTTACATCAAAGGAGTAGAACAGGGTGCAGAAATATATATACACAGCTATGTGGTCAACACATTTTTGACAGAATCAAGGTAATTTAATACAGAAAGATTCTTTTCAATAAATAGTTTTGGAATATCTGAATGTTTGGTTTAGGGTGGCCTGCAGTTTTTCTCACGGTTCAGATGGGGTTATGCATATGGGCAGCAACACCATGGAAGTGGAGTTGTGCCCTCCTCAGTACATCCTATTAGGGAGTACACAGTGTCAACACATCTGACCACATTAATCAATCTATGTGACTAGGGTCTGCCTGAGTCTCTTCATGAAAAGTTGTCTAGGTTTGCCTTTAATAAATACCTTTTGGGGATATATTTCAAGGCTATGCAAATATCTCCTTTCTCATCACACTTCTCCCAATTAATTTTAAAATCCGCCCATCAATCTTGCCTATAGCATATATTATTAAAGTGTTCTCCTTGGTGATTTTCTTATTAACCTCATTACTTCTACATTTAATAATTAGAATTTTACTTTAGGGAAGAGAGACTCTTTCTTCCCCATTTTTAAATTTATGTCAGCATAATTAAATGATATTTATCTTATTTTATAAGTTAAAATCTAATATTATAATTATTTATTTTTTTCTCATATTATTCCAGCTTTGGTAATTAGAAACTCTTTCAGGTTGGCTCCTGTGTCCTTTCAAAATGTCTCCATCATTTCTGAGTACTTTCTTACTTGCTGACCCCATAAGATGTCCCAGGCTTATCTTGGACTTTCCCTGCCCCAGAACTGAAATTAAGCATCTCTTCAAAGAATCATAGCACTTAACTGGATAATGGCATTTACAAATACAACCTGGGTCTTAGATTTATTTATTTATTGCCCTTCAGGTGTCACTGCATTTAGTCTCAACAGGTAAAGTTAAATATCTATGTATCCTAACACACATTTTATACATCTATTTCATTCCCTTAACTAATATTTATATATTAAAAAACAAACAAACTTGCATTCTAGGCATTCATACCAGTACACCCAAGACCAATCTAACTCCACAGGGTTTATTCTAATTTTCCATCTTTCTATTTGTTCCCTGGCAGTGAGAAAACTGGCTCTCATTATCCACAATACATTTTCTTAATAATTTCTAATTTTCCTTGTATATGCATAAATTGGTTTCAGATATGCTCATATCTCTGTGAAAATCAAATTTACTAACCATAATTCATACTGTTTTTGGTTCATTTTTCTTCGACTTTACAATATACAGTAAAAATATTTTCCAACATTAGTTAAGTTAGTTCCTCCCCCAACCCATGGGTATAATTATGTTACTCATTTATAAGACAGATTTATGTGTTACTGACTTCATTCCATTTGGGCTTCCTCCATAAACTTGTTGATTTTCATTATTTATTTTGGGATATATAACACAATGCCATGATTGTAACAACCAGAAGCACAAAAAAGAAATGTCAAGAAGTGTCTTCCACTTCTCATGCCTATTATCTCATTCTTATTTCTCCACTATTTCCATCTCATTCCACCAACTCTCTGTAGGCTTAATGAATCTTTTAAGCTTCTGGTATTTTTTTTTCTTGTATTCTTCTGCAGAGTATCTCTCAGTACTGATTTATACTTTTCGGTATACAGATCTTGTGTTTGTGTGTGTGTGTGTGTGTGTTTAAGATTTTTATTTATTCATTTGACAGAGAGATCAAGAGAACACAGTAGGGGGAGCAGGAGAGGGAGAGGGAAAAGCAGGTTCCCTGCTGGGCAGGAAGCCCCATGCTGGGCTCCATCCCATTCAGTCCCAGGGTCCTAGAATCATGACTTGAGCTAAAGGCAGATGCTTAACCAACTGAGCCACCCAGGCACCCCCAGATCTTGTGTTTCCATTATGTCAAATTTTATTTCTAAATATTTTATATCATGTAAATAAAACATTTAAAAATGTGTCCTTGGATATTTTTTGTTTATAATAAATACAATTGATATTTTACATATCAACCTATATCTTTTATAAATATATATGACCTTGCTAAAATCACCCAGAATTCTAATAGCTATTTTATAGATGTCTTAGGAGTGACTACTTTCATAATAATTATATCACCTACAGGTAAAGTTGTTTTTTTTTTTTCTCCTTTCCAATCTGTCTTTTCCTTTTTTGTCTGATTGCACTACCTAAGATTTCTAAGTAAATCACTGCATAGAATCATCCAGGTATATATCTTTGTTTTATAAAATCTCTAGATTGTGTTTTTTTTTTTTAATATTATTGGTTTTAGTAAACAATTATCTTGCCTGGATTTCAAATGTGAAATTTTGTTACCCATAATGTACAACTACAGATATCACTATCCTGTTTTTTGTTTATTTGTTTAAGTCTTGTACTCCCAGGTATCTCCCCTGTGTCTGTATAGCTTAGCAGACTGTATTTTGGACAGTATTTATGCTAAAACATTTATGTCAATAAAGCTTCCCCCATCTGCCCTCTAAGTTGATTGTGGTTGAGAGTCACATTCAATAGTTCAACACATTTGCAAATTTCCTCAAGCTTCCAATTTTCTCTATGTTATCTGGTGTCTCCAGCGTATATCCAGTTATTAGTCATCCAGAAATGCATAGAGAAATTATTAACTCACTTTCTATAGCCCTCTCACTTCCAAAATAATGTTTTAGCTGTCCCATCAGACACAGTGAAATGAGTCCATCCCCTCCACTGAGAAAGAAGTCAGGTTTCTGTAACCTGAGCTGGGAATAAGGGTGAGGTAGCAAGATGGGAAAGTATCAAGACAAGAAAGCCACAAACTTCTCACTGGCAGTTTTCAGGTGTAAGTGCTTCTCAACTTCTTATCATGTTTGGTTGATTTCTAGTGCACTGATTTTTTTAAAAATAATTTTGTACAGTTTTATACTTGTTTTGAGGGATTTGCCCCACTTCCACTATTTTAAACTGAATAATTTTTGTTCATTAATAGATTTCATTAAGAGACTAAAAGAAGATATGTGCAACATATCCAGCCAAGGACTTATTCGAATGTAGTTCTGCCTAGTATGGTGGGACCACAAGAAAGAGAACAGTTGTAATTTTACAGCCCCACTGAGGGTCTCTCTGAAGGATAATGGAGAAGAGAAATCCTTTCTGTGTGCAGAAATCTGACAAATCTACAGGTATTAAGGTTAAGTATGCCTTTAAGACAAAATGGTTAGAAGTACAGATTTATACTGATTCATTAGACAGTAACTATATTTAGTCAGGGTTCTTTAAAAAAAACAGAACCAATAGGACAGATGTGTGTGTGTATGTGTGTATGTACACACATATATATGGAGAGAGAGAAAAAAAGATTTATTTTAAGAAATTGGCTCACTTGATTACAGAGGTTGACAATTCAGGGAGAGTGGACAGGCTGGAGACCCAGGAAGGCAATTTTGCAGAATTCCTCCTCTTTTGGGGGAAGGGCAGTCTTTGTTCTATTAAGGCCTTCAACTCATTGGATGAGGCCCACCTACATTACAAAGGGAATCTACTTTCCTCGAAATCCTATTTAATCTGTTTAAATGTTAGTCTTACTCCCAAAAACTCCCTTTCAGAAACATCTACAATAATGTTTTTCCAAATATCTGGGCACTATGGCCTAGCCAAACTGACACACAAAAGTAACCATCAGAGTAAGTGACCTGTAAGTGACATATTTGAAAATTTGGTAACAAGTAGATATGAGAAAGAGATATTTTCACAGATTTTTAAAATAAGAGCACCAAGGTATTTACAGTCATATGAATCCTCTCAAACTGGCAATCTGAAGAGGTAGCTCTTGCTAATCATGTAGACAACATGAGCCCCGAAGATGGCAGCGTAGGCAAACAGCAGTCAACACTGGCACATTTATTAAATTGAAGTTCTTCATAACAAAAGGAGAAGTTTATCCTCAGTGGAATAAACAATTTCTGTAGTTTTAGGGGGTTTCCAGATAGCTGTTGAGAACAACCTGCTTTAATGCTTCCGGCTGGTATCATTGGTGGCTGGCCCCTCAGTACTTGCAAAAGTTGTATAAACCTCTCCTTTCCTGTACTAAAGTTCTTATACGTATAATAAATACCTCTGCCTGTGACTTTTTTTTCTCCTTTGTGTCTTTTTCCTATACTTTTCTTAAACTTACTATATTGGTGGCATCTCTGCCAAATAAGGCGAATGTGAAAGTAGGATGACGTATCCATCTAGTCCTCTCCATAAGCCCATCAGTATCTACGGTACTCTAAAGATTTTTGATCAAAATCTTGAATGCTTTCTAAATGTACTCTCTAATAATTTTCTTGAAAATTTTAGGCTTTTCTCTTGGTTAGAGAGGATTTAGGGAAAAAAAAAATTTAAAAGCTTTAGTGGGGCTATCTTTAACTGTACGACTTCTTTTGCAATCTTTGTCATTCTCATCAGACACAAGTATTTGTTTCCATATAGCTAGATAGTGGTTTTCAACTAGAGGTAATTGTGCCTTCCAGAGGAACATTTAGCCATATCTCGAGATAGGGTAAGGGTAAGAGGACTGTGCTAGTGGCTTATAGTGGTAATAGTGGTAAGATAAGAGTGACTGTGCTAGTGGCTTATAGTGGGTGGAGGATAGAGATGCTGCTAAGCAGCACAGTATAAAAGGACAGCCCCCACAACAAAGATTTATCCCTTCCAAAATGTCAATCATACTCAAGTTGAGATATCATGACCTAGAGTATTCCAACGGTGATACATTTCTTCTTCACTTAGGGATAATTAAACCAAGGCTATGTGAAGTTAACTCATGACCTACAGTTACACAACTACTAAGTAAAATCATCAGATTTTTGTTCTTTTCACTACATGGATTATTTTTAAACCTACTATTAAGGATGGTTGTTTTTACCAGCTGCTAAGTGAGAAAATTTTAGAAATGCCAGACTTCACATTGTATTTCAAGTGCAAAGGATAAGAGACAACTTGTGCAGCAACCTTTGAAAAGTACATGTAGTCTTGCCCATAGAAAATGCTTTCTTACCAGTGATATAGATTAATTTTCGTTTTCAGACCCTTTTTTCTGAATGAAATTATCTGGTATTCAGTGCAGAAATGTTCTGCATAAGTAAATAAATGTATTTTACAACACAACTTTATCTTTGGAAACTAAATGTTTATAACACCTATGTGTCCTACAAATTAATGATAGTCACTTTATGATAATCAGTCTAAATAGTAACAGATCTATACATGTTTTATAGCCACTTCATTTATCTTCCTGTAATGCATTGAATTGTGTCTCCCCAAACTCCATATGAAGAAGTCCTTAACCCCTAGTACCTCAGAATGTGACTGTATTTGGAGATAGGCTATTAAAAAAATAACTAAATTATAATGAGGTTATGAGTGTGAGCCCTAATCCAATATGCCTGGTGTCATTGGAAGAGGAGATTAGGACACAGAGACACAGAGGAAAGGTCCTGGAAGACACAGGGAGAAGACAGCCATCTATAAAAAGGGGAAAGGAAGAAGAAACCAATCCCACTGATGCCTTGATCTAGGAGTTCTAGCCTCCAGAACTGTGAAAAATATATTTCTGTTGCTTCAATCACCTATTCTGTGATGTTTATTACAGCAAAACTAATCCACTCCCCAACAACATATAACAGATCCATGTTTGCAATGCAGATCCAATACATGAGTATTGACATATTCCTAAATACTCCTACATACTTTTCTTCAATGTCATAATCATTGCCTCCTCATCACAAAACCCCAACATGTGGCTTGTTACCAGCTAACATCTATAAGAAGTGAGTTATATAACATCTATAAGATGGCCAAGTCAGTAACCACCATCTGGCTTGATACAGTAGATTTTTCAGAAATATTTCTGTGCTAGTTGATCCATAGGTCAAAGACAAATAGATGTTTAAATGTAGGTGGAGAGAATAATTTTTCCTAAGAATTAGCAATAATCAGTATAAAAAGTCAAAGAAAAATGACTGTGTGGACCAAGACAGGCTCTGGAATTAATACTCCATCCCCCAATGGCAAATTATTGGTAATAAATTTGTTGTTCTACCAAAAGTATCTTTTCTTTATTAGTATTTCTGTCTTTTAAGAATTATTAAAGGATGTAATGGACTTTTGACCTATTACAGACAAATTATCTTCTGGGAGATTAGAAAGAAAGGGTATCTTCTTGGTTTACAAGTGTTTTGAAATGTTAATTCCAATATAATTTTTTTCTAAAATTGAATGTATAAGGCATCATTTTATGCCTAATGCATTTACTATATCTAGTATTTTTTTTAAAACAAGTGAAAAAGTTTAGACAAAGTAACATCTAGTCACATGAAGTGTTTAATGTTTTTTTGTTTGTTTTTCTTTAGAGAGAGAAAGCACCCAAGCTGAGGGCAGAGGGAGAGGGAGAGAGAGTATCTTCAGCAGGCTCCATGCTCAGTGTGAAGCCCAATGCAGGGCCTCATCTCACAACCCTGAGATCATAAGCTGAGCTGAAAGCAAGATTCACTCACTTGGGGGGGCCTGGGTGGATCAGTTGGATAATTGTAGTGTTTGACTTGGCTAAGGTCATGATCTCAGGGTCCTCAGATGGAGCCCCATAACAGGCTCCTTTTTAAGTGGGGAATCTGTTTCTCTCTCTATGTCCCTCCCCCTGCTCAAGCACTCCCTCTCTCTCAAATAAATAAAATCTTGAAAAAAAAAAAAGTCTCACACTTAACCAACTGCACCACCCAGGCATCCCTAATATGTTATTTTAACTCAGAATATACCAACAGATAACTCTAGAATGGCAATTAAATATTAGACAAATTAATTTTCTTGATATATTTTAGGTTATTTACTTTCTATACAAATAAAATAGCTTCCTCAGTTTGAGTAATATACCAGCTCATGATTGTAAAATGAGGCAAACTGTCGCTAAACCAAAATTAAGAAAGCTGTCAATGTACTTTAGAGTAATATGACAAACAATTACTTAATCTGGGATCCACTAAAACCTGGAATAAGAAAAACGCTAATACTAGACAAAAATAATAGTATATCCAAAAACTGTTCAGTTTTATTCAAAGGCTTATTTATGTCCAAATGTCTTTATGCAACACCCCAAAATTGCCTGTTTTCCACAAAGTGTTGTTTCTTTAACAAGCTTACTTTAAACTCTCATTCAATATATATTCAGCATCTCTCAACAATTTCTCCTCCCTATAGAAGGTAATTCCATGGGACTTGGGTATTATTAACATTCAACACTCTCCAGCATTCTTTCCAGTTATTTCCTTTTCTTAAGATAACAATATTCAGGCCTCTCCAGTGCAAACACTTGACCTGGTCCAAGTTAGTTTTAAAACTTATCCCTTCCACAAAAGAACCATACCCGCCTCAATTTTCACAATTTCAGGCATTGTTTGTCAGTTATATTTTCTGCTTTTATAACTTCTCTATCATGTCTCAAATTTCTTCTCATTTTCTCAACTAATGCCACAAGATGTGTAAGGCCAAGTTTTCTCTCACAGGCCAAACACAATCTAACACTAAACTTGACACTTTTAAAATATCAGAAATAATTTTGAACTCTAATCTTTCATGGCATTAAGAGAATAAAAGTGGCATAAATTCTCCGTTACAAATATTAGTTGAAAACTATAAAAATACAACCATGCCAACTGCCAGAATTATAGCATATATAGTATAAATATTTCAGAATTTCACTAACAATCTGACTACATGATACTTGGTACCTAAAAATCATTTAAGGCTTATTACAAATAAAAGAATAAGGCTACCAGTTGCAGCTTATACAGTACTAAGTAAGAATGAGCAGTTTCCACCTTTAAAAGAAGGAAAAAGCTAGAGATACACAAATTAATAGTTTTAATTTAATCAACCAGGGAACTGAGGTCACAGGGAAAATAAGGACTCCAAAATGTACAGCCATGGTCAGTGATTTCCAAGTATTAAATATGTTTGCATAACAGTATGAGCCCTTCCTCAGAGCCACTCTAGAGAAGAAACCTAAGCTGGAGGCATTCCTTGGCCAAAACTCCATGACTGGCAAGTGAAATAATGTGGTCTTCTACAAGTATATCAACAACAACATGAGCACCCTCCACCAAGGGCCACAGGCCAACATGCCACTACTACTTGACCTTACTCCATGCCATCTATCACCAAGAACTGTCACTCAGACTGTCACCAAGAACATCTGCCAGACCCACATGATCTAGAAAGGCTGGAACTGCCTCAGCATGGAGCTAACCCTTCCTGAGGGACTGCCAGGGATTCAAGCACATCTTTCCTATATCAGGAGGAAGGAATCTTTCACATTAACCCCTACATGGCCAAGGAGGTGGCCCAGAACCTCATGGTACCAATGTTTGCCACTTGGATCTTTGGCCCCATCTGTAAGCAGGATAACATCACTCTTACCTTCAAGGAACCTTTGGGCACAAATGGCCACAGGGGGCTACTTTGATGCATTTGTTATCATCCTTGATGTGATGCAGAACTACCTCCTATAGATGCTGTGTCTGGTAGTCTTGTAGAAGCCTGCCTCCATCAACTCAGAGGACATCCACAATAAGAAAGTCAAGGTATCAAAATGTATCTCAGATGAAATCCCAAGAGTTCATTTTTGCTTTTATTTCCTTTGCCTTTGGAGACCTATCTTGAAAGAAGTTGCTGTGGCTGATATCAAAGAGGTTACTGCCTATGTTCTCCTCTAGGATTCTGATGGATTCCTGTCTCACGTTGAGGTTCTTTATCCATTTTGAGTTTATCTTTGTGTACGGTGTAAGAGAATGGTTGAGTTTCATTCTTCTACATATAGCTGTCCAATTTTCCCAGCACCATTTATTGAAGAGACTGTCTTTTTTCCACTGTATATTTTTTCCTGCTTTGTTGAAGATTATTTGACCATAGAGTTGAGGGTCCATATCTGGGCTCTCTACTCTGTTC